>JANRGW010041260.1:0-35418 GCA_024733675.1 Psilopsiagon aymara | reverse complement strand
CCCATGATCATCCTTGTGGCCCTCCTCTGGACTTGTTCCAACACTTCCATGTCCTTTTTATGTTGAGGACACCAGAAATGCACACAGTACTCCAAGAGAGGTCTCATGAGAGCAGAGTAGAGAGGCAAGATCACCTCCTTTGACCTGCTGCTCACACTCCTTTTGATGCAGCCCAGGATATGGTTGCCTTTCTGGGCTGCAAGTGCACACTGCCGGCTCATGCTCATTTTCTCATTAACCAACACCCCCAAGTCCTTCTCTGCAGGGCTGCTCTGAATCTCTTCTCTGCCCATCCTGTAGCTGTGTCTGGGATTGCTCTGACTCAGGTGGAGGACCCTGCACTTGTCATGGTTAAACTTCATCAGGATGGCAGCAGCCCACTTCACAAGCATGTCAAGGTCTCTCGGGATGGCATTCCTTCCCTCCAACATGTCAACCGAACCACCCAGCTTGGTGTCATCGGCAAACTTGCTGAGGGTGCACTCAATCCCACTGTCCATGTCACCGACAAAGATGTTGAACAACAGCGATCCCAACACCGACCCCTGAGGGACATCACTCGTTACTGGTTTCCAGCTGGACACTGAGCCACTGAGCACAACTTTTTGCGTGTGGCCATCCAGCCAGTTCTTTATCCACCGAGTGGTCATATCAGAGACAAAACCACTGCACCACATGGGGACTGTGAACTTTGTCAAAATTAAAGTATATGCTAACAAAGACAAAGAAAGAACTCTTGATACATATGTATATGTATACACACACACACTACCAGCATCCACACTGATGTTCGTTTGCTTACCAGATAATTCAGACGTAATACTTGAATTAAAAACACAGAATCCTAATGCCTGCAATGCTGCATTACTTAGCTCTACATTTTGATTAGAAATGTGTGCCTGAAAAACAAAACACATATAAAGTCTCAGTTTATAGAAGTAACTGAAATATGGTATGGTATTACAACACTTCTGCTTAGTAAAATGAGAGCTGTCAAAAGTAAACACTTGAAAAATGCACCTATGCAGGAACCCCTTCCTGTTCACATACACTCCAAATCAATAAAACCATTCTGAGGTGCTGAAGACACTTTTGCTCTCTGTAATTTAAACATCCTTACTGAAGTAAGTTCTAAACAAAGTTTTTCTGTGCTTGTATATTATCACTTGACACTCTAATTATCTCTAAACATCTTAAAACAGAAGGGAAATAAAAAGACGGCCAAGAGCAGTCTTTACATGAAGCTTCAAAAGAATCTGACATTTACTGCGTATTCTAAATCCCCAAAGTGTTTCTAAAGACAAACAGAATACACTGTGTCTTTTCTGGCTAGATGATCAGGTTTCATTGCTTAACACGCTGGAATATATCAAAGACCCTGCATTTTACTTTCTTCAACAGTAATGGAAGATACATTTTGCTGACAAACCCTTACTGTTATGTCACTACCTTGAATTATTAAGCTAACTCAACCTCAAGTCTTACAATGGCCACTGACCTTGACCACCTAAACACATCTTCAGTTCTACACTGAAACATAGAAAATGAAATGGAAAAGACATACCTTAAACACTTTGCAGAGTTGAGGGAAGTGTTTTCTGACATTGGCAGTGAATTCTTTGCCTTCCTCACCAGTCAAGCGACTTGAAAGAGCAGAAAGGAAAACAAGTGATATCCACAAGTTAAGCATGTTATAATTGACATAACTTTACAGTTCTAGCACACAATTTATTAGCCAACACAGAATCATTTCTTTCTTCAGAAAACTAAAACACAACACCAAAGAAGTTAAAGAGCAAGAACGCCAGTCACTTTGGAGGTTACTCTGACATATCAGTAACACAGTGTGCTATAAAATACAAGTCCTACTATATTGGAAGTGACTAATGACCCGTTTTGTGCTTATAAAGTATGCAGAAAAAAAAAAAAAACCAAAACATAACAAAACACACCTGTATTAAGTGCAGCCATCCAGAACACAACATGAGAAATCTGCCACTGCCTAATACTGTCTTTAAATTGGGACATTTTTTGGTCAGTTATTACTAGAAACCTGCAAAATCTTGTAGCTGGATCAGCATCACTGATAGATCTAAGCGGTTACAGCCTTAAACATCACAAGGCTGAAAGACAGAACCTCAAAAGCGATACTGATGGAAAGAAATACTGCCTCTGCAAACACTAACACATTTGAAAGATCCAGGTAAAAGCAGAACCTCGTGGTTAAGCAGTACCTTTCAAAAAGGAATGCAATTAAGAGAAGGTACTATCATTCCGAAAACAGAAAAAAAAAACAACCCAAACCAAAACCAAACCAAGCGAAGACCCCAAACCCCTCTAACATTCCCAATCACGAAGACAAGATACCAGACTTTTTCCAGTTAGAAAAAAGTTACCGTTTCCCAACGTTTCTTTACCCAGGAAACCCGAGGAGAGGCTCTGGGATGCGCACACTCCAAAAGGACTCCGTCCGTCTCTTCCTCCCTCTCTCCCGCGCCTTTTCCCTCTCTAGGCCCGCACGATGCCCAAGATCTCACCCAGCGGCCCCACAGCACGCCTCAGCCCCCCGCATGCACATCCGGGCAGAGCTCGCCCCACACATATCCGCTCCGCAGCGGCTACCGGGGGCTCACCCCTCCCCTTGCCCCGACCCAGGCGGGCAGAACTCTCCGGGCCAGACCGGACCCGCACGCAGCCGAGCGCGCTTCCACAGGGTCGGAGGCGGTGCTCTCACGCGGCGCGGGCCTCCCCCCTCCCCTCACGCTGTCCCCGCGGCCGTGAGGCGGCATCCGCGGCCTGCACTCACTTGACGATGGTGAGGTGCGCGTCGGTGAGCTCCCCCGGCGGGGCGGCGCGGTCCTCCAGGGTCTCCAGCAGCGGCCGCAGGCTGGAGCCGGCGGCGGGAGCGCTCATGGTGCCGAGAACGGATCGAGCCCGCCTCCCGGGTTAAGATGGCGGCGCGCGGGCCGGGGCTGCGCCAATGGGGAGCGCGGGGAGGCGGGGCGAGGCCGAGCCGGCCGACACCGGACACCGATACGCGTTCGTTCCGCGCGCCGACACCGCCCCTCGCCGCTGATTGGTCCTGCGGCCCACGGGCGGGGGCTCAAGGGGGCGGTCTCAGTTCTGGCGCGAGTTCGGGGATGCCCGGGGGCGCTTCAGCCTGCGGGGGTTGGTTTGTGGCTGGAAAACGACCGCTGCACCTCCCAGGTCTGCTCAGCGGTTACAGCCGAGCGTCAGCTCCCACTAAACTGGGCTGAATAAACATGAAATTAGAACCTGGGATCACAGAATGGTTCGGGTTGGAAGGGACCTTGAAGCTCACCCAGTTCCAATCCCCTGCTACGGACAGCGACACCTTCCGCTAGACCAGGTTGCTAAAAAGCCCCATCCAACCTGGCCTTGAACACTGCCAGGGATGAGGCAGCTTCTCTGGGCAACCTGTGCCAGGTCCTCACCAAAGGTGCAGACAAAGAGCTGTCTGTACCACTTTGTTCTGCCCAAGGAAATTTTCCAAACTATGCAGGGGAAGAAATTTTTATGAGCAGCAGGAAAGGATCAACTCATTCCTAGAAAGACAACTGCACTGTCACGGTTTAAGCCCAGCCAGTAACTCAGAATCAAGCAGCCGCTTGCTGGCTCTCCCTCCTTCTAGAATTCCTGGATGACTGGAATTTCCTGAGCTTGTGTACTTACTCCCTCACGGGGTAGAACTTCCTAATATCTAACCTAAATTTGCCCTCTGTCAATTTAAACCCATTCCCTCTTGGCCTGTCACTACCTGCCCTTGTAGAAAGGCCCTCTCCAGCTTTCTCACTGGTACCTTTAGGCACTGGAAGCTGCTCTAAGGTCTCCCAAGACCCTTCTCTTCTCCAGGCTGAGCAAGCCCAGCTCTCTCAACCTGTCTCCACAGCAGAGGTGCTCCAGCCCTCAGAGCATCTTCATGGCCTCTTCTAGACTCTGCTCCAACCAGCTCCATGTCCTTATGTTGGGGGCCCCAGAGCTGGGCAAAGGACTGCAGATGGGATCTCAAGACAGCAACTTCATTCCTTAAGACTCAAATGTGTGGGTCTGTGCTGTGGAATGTTTCCAGTTGTTTGGGTTTTTTTTTTTTTGACTGCCATTTAATGGGGAGGTGGGAGGGAGAAGAGAGGCACGGGGGACAAACTGGGTGCTGGGTTTCCAAATGGTAGGGAGAAGTCAGTGCAACAGGCTTACTTTTTGTTCACTCCCCACTGTGGCTACAGCACCAAGTGCTGCCCAACAATCACCACCATTTTCTGTGGGCAGGAGACATTAGCACTTAACAGTGCACAGTATATCCCACTTCGTGGTGAAGCCACGGAGAGGAGACAAGTGACGATGTCTCAGTCACACCAGGGCATTTGTGGGTGAAATATGAAATGAGGGAAGTGGCGGCAAATGTGAAACGCAGAGAAACCCTGCTCAGTTGCAGAGATAGGCTGAGCAGTAAGGCAAATGGCTAAGTCTGTCTTAATCGCCCTAATTCATAGTGGCATTGGAGATGCTTAACAGGAATGCTCGTTCTGGAAGGAAACTCTCTCCCAGGCACAACACCCCATTGACTCCATGGGGTTTTCAAACAGGCAGATATTGCCTGTACACCCCTTGGTTCTGACCCATATCAGTTCAAGACCTGTTCCTTCTCAATTAAAGAAACAACAAAGAAAAACTTAAACTAAACAAAACCCCACCTAGGTAACAAATAAAATGCTAACAGTTCTCCTCATGCATTTTCCTTCTTAACAAACACTTTTGCTGATCTTGAAGAATTGGAATGTTTTCTAAGAGGATGTGACTAAATTTATTCAGCCCACCAGGTGGCAGGATTAAGAAGTACCAGCAGAATTTAGGAGCAGCTTAGTCCCGTTAAATCCCATGATAGCATGAATGAAGTGTTGGAGATGGCAGCGACGGAAGCTGCAGCACTAGCTGGAACATTATTCTCCAGTACAGTCAGGCAGCAGGATTATATTCCCAGTGAAATTACAACAATAAAAGACCAAAGATTAAACAAAAATAAAGAACCAAGAATTAGAATAAATAATTAGGGAATTAATGGGTCTGTTTAGCTTAAGATCCTCCTCTTCCTCTTGTGCAAAACTCTTTCTGAGGAATTCACAATTCTCCAAACAAAAAAAGAAAAAACAAAAAGTCACAGGAAGACTCTTAGTGGCCATTAGATTTCAGCAGATACGAGGTCAAGAAAATATTCAGAGGGAAAGAAAGAAACTCTGAAGACTTATTTACTGTTTTAAATCAAGAAAAATAATTTCAAAGTCTGAAAAGTTCTCAAGACATAAAAATTATTCATTGGAAACTCAGGACATGATTAAAACAGAGGTAGCTTTAATGCTGCTTCAGAATGAAGAATTTGAACTGAAGTTAAAAACATTGGGAGATTGGCGTATGTTCATCAATTTAAAACAGTGCAGTCTTTTTAAAATCTGTGTAAGCACCATACAGCATCTTGACAGGATCTTCTGAATGTGTTTGCTGGTACTCAGCATTTCTTCTGATGCTTCATGTCACCAGTTCTATTAACATTACCATATCTTTAATTTGATTCTTCACTAAGTGAAAACAGAGTCATGAAAGGATTTAAACATCTCTCCTCTGAGTGAGGAAACCCTGACAAAATTAGTTGTGTAGTTTTTTATTAATCTCACAACAAAATTATGACGATGATATAATTGATTCTGTGCTGTTCATTTTCTGTGCTTCCTAATCTTCAGACTTTAGGCAATCACATGGGTGGCTGCTAGGTCATTCACAAGATGAATTTATGTATATTAAAATAAACTCACTCCAAAGGCCTTTTGAGTTCATGGAAATGAATTAATTTAAGAAATAATAACATGAAGAGAAGGGGAAGAAACAAAGCAACAATCTAAAAAAATAAATAGATGGAAACCCAGGAGAGAACAGCATGTTACATTTAAAAATAATAGAAACAGTCACACACAAAGTTTGTTCAAATGGTGCAAGAAATGAGGAGAAGAAATAGTTTATATAGAAAAATAATTCTTAAATCTTTGGTAACAATTAATTCTTCAGTTCTTTACAGTACTTGTAATCTAAAAATTCTTCTATTATTCACGTACCTATATTTTATAATTTATTTCCTAGTGTACTTATCGAAACCTACATAAAGCAGAAATCAAAAGAAAGATATGAAGAAAATGTCTTATCAGAAGAAACAAATTTCTGAATTGGGTTCTAAAACATGTTTCTTAATGAGTGTATCTCATTATTCTGCTCACATAATACCAAATTTCCCAGATAAGAAGTTTGTTTTTCCTTGAGATGTCGTATTTTTTCCATCATTTGACTTTGAAGGCATGTCCATAGTAATATATCTAATTTGAAAACCACCAGCAGTCACTGAAGCATCTGTCAAAAACTTCAAGGTCATCACATTGCCTGTGAGAAGAAAAAGTTAAAACAAATGTTACTTTTGCTTTGTCTATTTCTGTGACAAACTGAGCTGCAACCCAGGATTATTGCAGTTCCATTAGTTCCATGGAAAACCAGGCAGATTTTCATCAGTTTTGTTTATATGCAGATCCCAAATGTTGGTAAAATTTTGCTATACCCAGTGCTTTCTGCAAAGTATTTATTGTTCTTTAGAATGCTGCTCTGCTTCACTCTGTGAAATGTCACACTGTGTGTGAGAGACACATCTGATGCCTCATGAATCTCTAGGTGACACAGAGGTGAGGTTTCTACATCACTCTCCCTTGAGTGTTACCTGCTCATCTCTACCAAGCCTGTGTAAACTGGGAGATCAGGGTGGCACAGTTCAACTTTTCTGTTTCTGCTAATTACAGCTGTGGGCTGGAGTGTAGTAGCATGAGTTTCTGCACAAGACTATCCATAGATGGCTTGCACAGGTAGTCCTCATGACTTCTGTGCTACAGCAACTTTGTGATGCTTACGCAAAGAAAGGTAAAACCATCTTTGATTTCCGTGTGATCAGACTTTGACCTGCTGTTTAAATATACAGGCAGAACAATGTCTAAAACGGGCTTTGGAAGTGTCTTTGCAGTCCTTGTCCTTGAAATAGGAAAACATCGGTGCATGAAGACTATGTGCATAGGTAGGTCTCAGTCACTGATTACAGACCTGCTGCATAAAGATGCCTGCATGAAAACTCCTTAACGTTCATTAGTGTACTACTTCCGTAAATTGAGCAGGATGCACCCTGATTATTTTCTAACCAGGCTGTTTTTCTTTTGCATTTATTTAGAAGTAATTGCACTGACAAACGAGCATGATGTCAGTTTTGAATAGCAGTTTATGACTTGCCAGCCATGAAGCAGAGATTTTGTCTTTGGACTTCTTTAACATATATTTATAGAAAGAGCAGACAAAGGGTGATTTTGGCTGATTTTTTTTTTTTTTTTTTACCATAAAGAGTGCAAATATATATTACCTGTGCTAATGATATCATCTGGCAACTCATCTCCACAAAACCTGGAAAAGGATACAAATGGTCACAACTAAACAACACAGCAAATATGCCATATTCCCTCTACACAGGGACCCACACAGAATGGTATCTCTCAGGCCGTACTGTCCTTTGGAGCTGTAGCTCACGGGGCTTAATTTGCTATAGGTATTCAGAATATGTAATTTTTCACTATAGGTTAATGAGATTGCTTGAAGAATTTTTGTCATGTCAGGTTTAGGAAAGGTTGAAATGCAGCAAATGCTTCAGTTTATGCAGCAAGTAAATGATGCAAAAAAAATTAAAAGAGCATTTTAACAAGACTTTAAGGAAAAGAACAATGGCTTGATGCTAAGAAAGGAGAAACATTGTCAAGAAAAAATAATAAAATTATCTGTAAAGGCAAAACAAATGGACTATATCCTTTCTTTGCTCCATAGGACTTATAGAGAGGATATGAAAAGTGGCAGGAATTTGAAAGTGAGTTTTATCACTTTTTGTTCTGGATGTCATACCAAAACCTGACTGCTACAAGAAAAGCAAAAATATGGCATGGAAGAAAAGCAAGAGAGAACTACGCAAAGAGGAAAACTAAATGTATCAAGAGAAAAGATACATAGCACTTGTTCTGATCTGATATCATTAGAAAATATTTTACTTCAATTCCATTTTTTCCAACAGTTTAACACCTTACCTCCCTCATTTCAGTTAAAGCAAACACAAAATACTAATTGACATTGTTAGGGGTTCTTCCTATAAAATAACAAGAGAATTAAAGTAAGAGTCTAAGAAGTCTTGCACTTTATTTTTTTCCCCATGTAATTTAACAAAGCAGAAGGCTGCAAAGTGCAATTCTCTGAAACCTTTTGTAGGCTTGTGTTAATGACAGTAAAAATAATGACAGTAAAGATAGGTCAGGTACTTTTGCTTGAAGTATTACAGGCATAATCGAGGTGCTAATTGTATGAGGTAGTACAGTGTTCTTCTGAAGTAATGTTCTGGCGGAAAAAACAAATCACTTGATTATTTGCATACTAAAGCTGGATTTGCTTTACCTGCCCATAAAGCCATTGATATCATCATAGCTATCATAGACTTCCAAGAAATCAGCCATACAAGCAGTGTCGTCTTCAACATCAAACTCAAGAAACTGTAGATGAATACGTTGTCCATACTTTACTCTAATATGCCAGTAGCAAATTTGATCATTTTCATACTCATTTGGATAGCCTGGTGACTTAAAAACATGTTTGGAATCTGTGAAGATTCCACCACACTCTTTTCCTAAGAGAAAAAAAAAAAAAAAAAAAGATAAATCAAAGTTTAAGTATTCATTGTGGGTATGGCTGTGGTTTAAATCTTTGGGCACTTTGACCCAGCAGAGCAGTAGAAAACACAGAGGAACATCCAGTGTGATAGCGCTTTTCATATAGTTAAGCAGACAGCAGTCACAGGAAATGTTAGTCATTCCTAGCTTCTGGGAGCAGGTATTTTGGAAACAAGAGGGATGATCCAAAACTCACTGAATTCCCAGGAAAAGCTTTCATTGATTTCGGTAGGCTTTGGGCCAGAGCCAAGTGTATTGTGTAAGAGGCATTAGGGGTTTCTAGTTAAGTCAAACAGTAAGCTTTTCAGCAGCACTTGCAAGTCACCCTAACATTCAGTTCTATCTTTTTTTTCATCAAAAACCTCTTCAAACTGTGTCTTCTACAAAAAGAAAAAAAAAAATCACACTGTGCCATGTTTCTCTCATTTCTGCACTCTTCACTCCCTTCAGAATGTCTCCTTTGGGAGAAAAAACAGTCTGGTTTGATTCAGTGGCTGTTTGACATTTACCAGCTCCCTGACAATGGGACCAACCAATCTGGGGACTCACTCTGCCTGACTTCAGGATTTGCCATTGTTCCTGAAGTTCACATCCAGAGAAGAGAGAGGTACTTTTTAAGGGTGATTCAGGGCACGTGACTAAAAAGCTTTAAGCTGGAGAGTCTGATTAAGCCTTTCTGTTTGTCTAGGATTCCTGCTCTTCTCAGTTCCAGATCACTGCTAGGTGAGATGTACATTTCAAACAGTTCCATAAGTTCCTCTTGACATCTTCAGCATCCTAAAGAAGAGCATGGGCTCTGTTCAATCAGAGATTTGTCTTTGTACCCCCAGGCTACTTGTCTCTAAACCTGCAGACAACTCTGAGAGGCTCTGTAGTAAGTCAGGCTTTGTGAATACATGTCCTTGTAATGGGAGAGACTCCCTGGTCTGTGACTGTTGGCAGTACTGGTTTCCTTTTGTCCTCTATCCAAACAGTGCACTCAGAAAGCAACCACCTCTCAGCCCAGCAGAGAAGGCTGACAAAGGAGAAAGCCAGGCTGAAAGTTTACATGCATTAATAATGAATGCAAGTAGTTTCTCTTGCAGTTCTCTTTACATGCTGAACATCTGGGAGTGTCCCCCACCCCACAGAGCTATTTGATTTACAACTGCCCAGCTCACATAAACAAGATCAAGCCCTGTGAGCAACAGAATGTGCACAGCTGTACAGACGTCATGGACAACTCCAAGTTTTGGCTCTGCCAGGCAGGGTAGTACACTTGGAGTAGATGGAGAGCCAAGCAGTGTACAGTTAAGCTTTGCTTTTCTTCTCGGTGCATACTTCTTCTGTTCTATACAAAACAACATCAAGCTGAACTCAAACAGTGGCTATGTCAATATTTTGGTTGTCTGTAGTGTAGTGGAGGGAGGAGAATGGAGAGATGTCCCATATCTAGTGAAGCCTTGTCAGTCATGTTCAAACTATGTCTTCAGATCTGCTTTGGAGATCAGCTTTTCTCCATCTTGTTACACATGTGCACACACACACACACACACAGCGCTGCTGGGAGCTGGATCTGTCCAGCTTTTCAGGTGCAGACACAGGATTCAATTGCAAAAGTTGTTCTATTTCAGGCTCAAGAAAGGAGAAATAAGGATTAACAGTAAATTTAGTCTGTTTACAGGCAAAGCATCTGGAAAATGATTCCAATGTTAAGCACCTCCTATTAGATATTTGAATAAAAAAACCCAAAACAAGACATTTGAACATCTCATTGGGAACATTACTTACCTTTTCTGCCAACAGCAGCATATCATTACATTTTTAGTTTCTGAAAGGTCTTTGATTAGGCCCTGTCACATATGGAACAATGTGGTGCAGAAACACTGAGCTCTGTGCAAACCAGGTCAGCTATAGGCAGTGACAGAGAGGGCCTGGTGCAAGGCTCCAAATAAATTCGTTTCAACATGCCCCTCTTCTTGGACAGCAAGCTTATGGCATTTAAGCTAATTAATTCAGATCCTGGGTGCCTTTGTGCAGCCAGGTAGCATGGCATGTAGCCATAACTTCAGACCTGATGAGCAATGGGTTGTTTTTAAACTCACCATTTGGGTTGTAGCAGTAGGCATCCCATCTCTCACTTCTGTTGAGGCGAATCCCGTAATCAACAATACCAGTTTTTCCAAAGCCACAGTTGGCTCCAGCTTTTACTATGGGATAACCGACTCTGCCCTTTGCCATCCAGCCAGCAGAGCACACATGGAAACCTGAAATGGGGAGAAAATGAGACATGGGTGTGGTACACTGATCCTAGGCAAGAAAAGCTGCTTTTTATTCAACTAACTTAAGTCTTATTCAAGCTGATAAATTACTTCTTGTAATTGGCCTAAAGGAAATTGAACTACAGGAAAGAACATTACTTTGAGAAGGTAATTTTAAATACAGAATATAAAATTTCATTGTGTTCTCTACAATATGATCATTGGGTCTTCACTTGAAAATAAAAACGAAATGCAGATGGACTATATAGTTTCCTGGGTACTGAGTTTAAAGCTCTGTATCAGAATTTGTAATCAAATTACATGTTGGATGAGTAACATAAGTGTGTTCATTGTTTCTCTTTTCAAGTCATACAAATTTAATCGTATCACAAGAGTCTGGAGCAGTAAGTTCTGAGAATGAATTAAATACTATGTACAAGCGACACCTCAGGAAACAAAGAATTTACTTAAAATCCATCCAAGTTAACCTGAAATGCCTCATGTATTTCTTGCTAAACAAAAAGATCCTGTTAATGCATTTTGTGGCTAAGAGCTTAAAAACAATAGCCAAAGAATGCAATGTTATTCACTGTCTGGTAGAGGCCAATTCAATGTTTTCACCAAGATGAACTGGAACATATTTGTGGCATCCTAGGACTATGAGCTACTCAGAAGAGACAAAAGCACCCTTTCTACATGTGTGCTAGTGCTGAGAGCCAGCTTCTGACTCAACAACATACCCTGCAAATTTTTAGAGTGGATTATATTTTCCATTGTTTTCCCAGGGCTCTGAATGAAT
Organism: Psilopsiagon aymara; assembly: GCA_024733675.1. Lineage (NCBI taxonomy): Eukaryota > Metazoa > Chordata > Aves > Psittaciformes > Psittacidae > Psilopsiagon > Psilopsiagon aymara. The sequence continues at coordinate 23,584 of JANRGW010041260.1, read as the reverse complement.
TGATAGTTTCTTGTTAGGAATCAAATAGAAATAGAGTAGAGTATGCTTTGCTTTCCGCTGCAAGCACACTACTCACCCTCTCCCAGAGCAAATGTGGCTGGAAGAAACATTGTGAAAACGTCTTGACTGGTGATATGAAAAGTAGCAATGCACATTTGCTACAAAAGCTGGTGGGGCTAGATGCCTTCCTCTGTAGCCCCAGCGGTGCCCAGGAGCTGTAATTGCAGAAGTGCCATGGCTTCCCAGCTCAGCTAGACAGGTCTCTGCTGGGTGCTGCTGGCCCTGGGGCCGTGCTGCACCCTGAGCCTGGGGGGATGTGTAGCATCACATGCAGATGTTATCCCTGACAGCTCTGTGGGTGGCTCAGTCGTGCTCTGTTACTGAGGGGGGAAACTGTATGCAATTTGGGCCAAAATCCAGGGAGTTCACAAGCCTCTCAGTCCCAAAGTTCATAACATTCATGAAATCACAAGACTGGCAACATTATGAATGAGCACAATGTGGAAAGTAAACAGCTATGGGTTTTTTCCAAACCTATTTTTCTTGCCGCCTCCAGCTGCTGATACGTGGCTAGATGTCCACCCTCATATTCACAGACTGCTTTTGCTTCTGCATAGGTAAGCTGGTACTTCCCAGAGCGCGACTCCCTATGATATACTCCAGCAGCTCGTTCTGTGTGACCAAAGCGAGACATGATATTTAGATTAATGAGACCTTAGAGCAATCTTCCAGTACCTAAAGGGGCCAACAAGAAAGCTGGAGAGGCATTTTTACAAGAGTAGGTTGTGATAGGACAAGGGGGGGTGCTTTAAACTGACATTAGGGAGATTTAGGTTAGATATTTGAAAGAAGTTCTTTACTGTGAGGGAAGTGAGGTGCTGGCAGAGGCCGCCCAGAGAAGCTGTGGCTGCCCCAACTCTGGCAGTGTTCAAGCCCAGGTTGGAAAGGGCTTTGAGCAACCTGGTTTAGCGGAAGGTGTCCTTGCCTGCGGCAGAGGGCTTGGAACTACGCGATCTTTAAGGTCCCTTTCAACCCACACCATTTCCTGATTCTATGATTTCAGTATTGTGTCTCAGCTGAACCACTTTCTAGTACGCTCTCACTGTCTGGCAGTTTCCCCAAGACCTGTGCTTTGGGCTACTGCCCAGGTGAGAAGAGAAACAAAATGTTCAGCTAGTAGTTGTGTCACTTGGAAAATGTCAGGAAAATATGTCCCTCCTAGCCCAAAGGCATGTTTTTGTAACCCAAAGGTATGGTTTTGTTTGGGAGAAGTTTTGAACAACAGAGCTAGTCAGAGGTTGGCGAGTTTCTGAACAACAAAAAATCAACAAAAGCAGCGAAGGACTCCCCTAAGGGGTAGGCAGAAAGCAGTAGTCACGGGAACGATCAGCTGGTGTCAGCATCACTGTCATATCTGGCTCAGGGGGAGCTCCTTCTGGATTGCTATCACAGCGTACTTTTGGATGTAACTTTTAGTGTCTTTGTAAGATGAATCAGAGCTTTGTTTTGAATCTCCAGAGAAGTTTAATCAGAGCTACTTGGATAGAGGAGAAGCAGAAATTAAAGAGAATAAAAATGTGAAGTAAAAATATCTGAGCTTGTGTTACAAAGGGCAGTACCAGAACAATTGCTGGCTGACATATCTGCTGCACAGAAAATTAATACGCCTTCTTCATTATTTTTTTCTTTGCTGTTGCAAGTACAATATAAAGCAGCTTTCCAGGGAAACCTAGAAACTGTCAGTACAACTACGAGTTTTATAATCATTTTGTGTTGCGTTTGTCTGATGCCATATGTACAGAAATATGCCTTGGAGCCCATCTGCATATCTAATCTGAGCATTGCTTTTGTTTAGATCTTTCTTATATTTAGTACAATCTGAGAAATGGCCGTCTGTAGCTACCACTAGCCAGCACCACCAAAAAAAGACTCAAAACAGGATGCATTTGTTACAGTAGCTATTTGTAACATGGGGTAGAAAAAAAGAAAGTCTTTTCTAAAGCCATGTGTAGAGTCAGTAGTTTTGGCTAGGTTAGGGTATTTTTTACAAAAACATGGTCACCACTGAACTGTGGTTAGCAATGGTGAGATCCTTTATTAGATACAGAATGATGTTTGCCAGTGTAGTTTTTGGACCCACAGTCACTGGCCTGGTGCCCAGGGAAGTAAGTGATATCGCTGACCATAGTCTCAGAAGACTGCAGGAAGAAAAGAGCCGCTTTCTGTAACATCACTGGGAATGTTACTAGCATTGGCATGAGATAATATAAATTAATTCCATGGAAAAATCTTCACAAAGAATCCAGTTTCACTGCAAAGAAAAGTCACAGATTCATAGAATCACAGAATGTTTTGGGCTGGAAGGGGCTTTAAAGACCACCTAGTTCCAAGCCCCCTGTCGCATTCAGAGACACATTTCACTATACTAGGTTGCTCAAAGCACCATCCAACCTGACCTTGAACACTGTCAAGGGCAGGGCAGCCACAGCTTCTCTGGGCAACCTGTGCCAGTGCCTCAACACCCTCACAGGGAAGAAATTTTTCCTAATATCTAATCTGAATCTACCTTTTTTTCAGTTTAAAGCCATGCTATATTAAAAAAATCTATTTAAATTAAAATATTATTTAGAGGAAGTACTGTTTTTCATTCATTCAGTAGTCTAACATGTCTAACCTGATAAATCCATATGTTTCTTTGCACTATTGATTGTACTGGATTCAGTATGCATGAACTGGAAATCTCAGTACTGCAGGAAATAGCACAGCTTTTAACCTCACTGCACACTCAGGAAGCAGCCTGGCATTGACATTATTGATCACTGCAGCACACAGTAGTCCTTGGAATTAGCTGAGCCGCCCCACTATATCAAGTCAAAAAGCAAGGGGCAGCTAAATTCTAAGGATTTGCACCTTTGCAGAGATGACCAGTCACAGTCAAACCAAGAGCTGTCTTCCAGCTTATTGTCAGTGATGTTTGCTGATAAAAGCCCCCATCACTCACACCTTTGCAAGACTTACCCTGTTCCTCCCCAGAACTGCTGCTGGAGGTACCTCCAGGGATTTGGGGGAAATTGCCCCTCCTTGGACTTGGTGCCCTTGGAGCTGACATTAAAATCTTACTACCTTGAGTGTTCTTACTGACTTTTCACCTGGCAATGTTGTTTTCAAATCTTATCCTTCAAAAGATATTTACCCCCAACTTACTGACAGTGATATTTCACTACAGACAGGCATCATGGGTTTTGGAATATTGCTGGAAAGATCCTTGCAGAAACTTCACAGTTTCTGCAAGGGCTGCTCTAGCAGCAGCAGCACCACTGAGTCTTCAGACAACACCTTGGGGGGTGGTGTTGTCCTGCTGAGAGCAATCACCAATCTGTATCCCTGTTACTCCTTTGTAACATGACAAAAGCAGTTGTTGGGAAGATGGACGGCACACATGTACTCTACCAAGCTTGGTGATTTGGTGCTGGCTCGGTGTGTCACAGTTTAATGGTACGGTATTCCGTGACAGTATACACTAATTAACTGATTAGATTTTTCACTGACATTTTTTCCCATCCTTTTTAATTACATTAGGGGATATGCAGAAAGATAAATTGCACCAGCAAAACCAGACCTAGGTCAAAGCGTTGTACGTATTAACTGTTAATATACATGTACATATCTATCTGTATATACATATATTTGTCTGTACACATATTCACAGTCAAATTTGAACACACACACACACACACACACACACACACACACACACACACGACTGATGGTCGTTATAGACACAGTACCTCACCTATGGGTTAAAACCTCCATGAAGTTTTGGTTTTACTTGAAAGCCCAAGCACATGCTTACACCTGTAACTGTGTCCTGTTCATATACCATGGGGCCAGCACTACAGAACGGGATGTGCCGCAGTCTCAGCTGGGCATTGGCGCTGATGAAAGATTCCGTTTGAACGCTGCTCTCTTTACCTGACCTGCCTGAAATCTCCTCATCCTGGACAACAGTGAGAACTTTCAGCAAAGTTCTTTTCTTTGCCTGAAACCCCTATTCTGTCAGGGCTTTCTCCACTCACTGTTCTTCTTTGGTTCTTACTCCAAAGCTCACAGGCTCCATGGCTTCCAGGAGGAAACAGGACATGTTTCTTCCAACTCAGATTTCTTAAGATCTCTCCTTGAAGCCCAGAGAGAGCAGGATCCTGCAAGGCCTGTAAGTGACCCTCTACTCACCCACAGCAGTAGGAGATGGTTAAATGTAGCCAATCTTTTCTGGACAAATACAAGAAGCATAAAATTTGGCCTAATAAAGTACCCTGAATATGCACAACACACACACTAAATGCTAAATAAAAATAAATATTTTACTTCTAAGCAGAGGAGGGCTGTGTAGAATTACTAGCATGGGCCCCTGCTGACATGCACAGTCATACTTAGAGTACTCTGCCAAATGAGGTAGGTATGGCCCCTAAATCACTCTGACACATGGTGTGCCAACAGGGAGGAAATTCAGAACACAAAGAGTGCAGCAGCTCTCCTGGGAAGCCGATTTTGTGTTTCTGAGAACTGGCACTCAGAGAAGCTTTTGAGCATATTTGGGCAAGACTTCTCCAATCCTCTCATCAGTTCACAATAAACCCTTGGTTATAATGTGCTTGTCTCAAAAAGCGAGCAACTATAAAATTCCATTCACATAAGAACAACGTTAACAAGAAGGTGATCCAGTCAGCTGCAGCAGGCCTGCATGCTTACCGAGAAAACAAAAGATGTTTTGTAATGAGAGAAGGAAAAAGACATGAGCTTTTCTAGACTGCCAGCAGTTCAGGACTTTTTATTTGTGCTGATGATTTGTTGAGGAAGAAAGGAAAAATGGAAAACTCCCTTCATTTTCAGTTTGGTCTTCGATAGTGCTTTATCAGAAGGAGATAAGCAAAGGTCAGATGTCACTGCACATTCCTAGGTTTTATTCAAAGGAAGGGGGGTTCTTGCTTTAATGCCTGTGCATCATGAGTATGAGACTGGAGTTACTTGTTTTACAGTTCAAGTTACACTGGCTTTTTTAAAATACAAAGATGCGTATATTGGATGCCTGGGATTTTGCCCAATTTTTCTTCACTTATATACAATGTCACTGAATGACACTGGTAATTCAATTAGCTGCATTTTGAGGTTTGTTTCAATAATGTTATTGCTGTAGTTACACTAGATGGTGCATTTCTAAAAGAGCTTCAACAGAGTCCTGGAGACAAGAGTAGTTATTTCGAAGTCGAACACTGTGGTCACAGATTTTGCATGTGTTTGCTTATTTAGAGAATATCACTAATTTTACTCCATGGTTTATTTTTATTTACTCACATGGTAAATGCTAAAGGCCTAGCAAACCAGAATTTTGTTATGTATTCCAGTTAACACTGTTTCTTAATTTTTAAAAATGAGAGGGTTTTTCCTTCAGATTGACTTCAATTCATGAAACTGCTTAAATGATCACTGTTATCACAAATTCTTGTGTATGTTGTAGCAGTCCCTAAGCGCTGCATACAGGGTGGCTGGCACTGTGCTGGAGTACTCTGTAGAAGACCACTGTCTGGCTGAGATAAAAACTGTGCCAGAGAATGGGAGAACACACAAACCACTGACAGGACTTGTGCATGGCCACGTGCCTTTCTCTTGTTCAGAGGCAGCCTTTACAGGGTACAGGTAAACAAGGGGACCGACTCAGCAAACTCCTTTTCTCTTCACTCTGACCACAGCTCTTTGATATGAGATTACCCCTTACAGCTTGTATAAAATTCACCTTCTCTGTCCCTACCATCAGGGTAGTCCTCACAGCCTCAGTCCATCAATCTGCTGTGTCTCCTTCCTGTTAATTCCAGCCAAGAATACAAGCTTTGCTTGTTTCTCACACAAACCTCTTTTCTGTCACACTTTCTTTGAATGGCAGCCACTTGAGGTGATGCATGAAGCTGTCCTCCCTTGGAGCTCTCCCCAGCCTGAGCACCTTTAGCAACTACAGAAAACAGCAGGCATGTTCCAAGTTCAGAAAGAAAGAGAAGTCATTATACTGTGCAGTCAAATGTAAAAAAATATAGATCACATCTCCTAATCATTTAGTTTACATGGTCCTCTGAGAAGTGACCAGAGTCATGTGGTTGCTGCACTAGCTAATAAAGCATGGCCCCAATCCCCCATGAAAAATCTGGGCACAACAGAAATAGGTACCCGGTAAAGGTATTCCTCAAAACCCTTAAAGAAACACACAACATCCTAGAGAGGATAAAGGAGTTTTTAAGTATTTGTCTATAAAACAGAGCATTCAGTGTGTGCTTGTGTTTTGGCATTCTTTATGTGGCTATATTCTGAATGTGTTTTTCTGTTGTATTGGATGATTATAAAGATCTATAAAAAACCTCTAAGAGCCATTTAAACCCAACTCAGGTATGAGAAAATATTCCCCCAGCATTTTCTGTAGCCTTTTCGAAATCTCCTTTCCACTGTTTAATGTTGTGAACAAACCAACGGCCAAAGCATATACATTATTGTACTTCTCTAGGAAACCTAGAAATATTATCACTATTATTTCCAGACCATTTAGTTTCATATGTAGGACCCCAGGCATCTGAAGTATGCTCATGCAGCAAGTAATTCATTCCTTTGCCAAATGTTTCTTTTCATACTCGTTTTCCTTCATTAGAAACAACTGTTATTTAACACTGTTTTCACTTTACCTCATGCTGTAGAAAAATGTGTTCAGATGAAATATTCCATAACTACTTTTTTCTGCACTTCAGAGAAATAATACAAATAACAAACTCAAAAGGACAAAACGCACAGTCACTGCTCAGATAAAACAATCACCAGTTTCAGGGCAGGATTTTGCTAATATTAATGCGTGGCTCAATTTTGTATTGCTAGGTACTCATCTCTGTACTGTTAGACAGTGACTTTTGCAGCAAAGCACTCATGATTAAATTATTTCTTACCTAACCAAATGGAGTTATGCAGCACTCCGTCCTTGAATCCCCATGCTTGAGCCTTGTCCCACAGCAGGGCAGAAAAGAAAATTAGCACAATCATTTCTTCTGAACTATTAGGCTGTAAATATTTCCTGTTAAAACACTCAGGGTAAACTCTGCTAGCAGCTGGCTAGATCCTATTGGAACATCTGGTAGCCAGATCTTAAATAGCTCTTTCAGCTGTGAGGTCAGCAAGCCTGCTCCAATTGTGCTTGCTGTAGTATTATTACACAATTAAATGTGATGTCTGCAGTCGTCCATGTGACTCACTTTTGGCTTTCTTAATTCTCAGTGTGTCCAAGAAACTGTTTTAGCCCTCACTACGGCAGCATACATGAACACTTTTCAAGCCAAAGTCTGCTCATTCTTCAGCACCCACTGTCTTCAAATTCAATAAAACAATAAAACTAATAACCAGTCTATCTGCTGATAGTGTTTCAAGTCACACCATTTACGGGACCAAAGGGAAGCACACATACTACCTCTAGTGCTTATTTAAACATTCTGTTCTTTTATATATAACTCGGATTTAATTTCACAGTGACCTAATCAATGAAAAAATGTGAGGAGAGTATTTTGTATTGGCTATTTGAGTTCAGTCCCCTACACAGAATCTGTAATTGGATCTGTAATCAGCATTAAACTGCAAGTGCCAAAAACAGATGCTCTTTGTTCTGCAAGTGGGAAATAAAGCTAAAATCTTCCCCTCCAAACCACAGTTTAAAATCTGATTCATAGCGTGACAGCTGTCTTCTTGTCTTCCCTTCTGGCTGAAAGTGAATAGTGCAGCTGCTCCTTGCAGATGAGTGGGTGAGTATAACGGCGGAAAGATGAGAGGATGGAAAATGGTCTGGTGCTCCACAATCCTGAGCAGCCAGTGGAAGACTCTGCTCTCCAGTTCTGATAACACTGGTAACTTCTGAGTCAGGAGTTACAGAAAAAGATGTGCTCATGAGCATGAACACAACTGTATGAAAGCAGATGCAAGGAAAGGGTGGAGGACTCTGTGCCTACTCAAGAATATTTTACATTGATGGCTTATACCAGTGAGTAAGATATTTTTCATCACTCAGGTTTTAATGTGAAAAGATGAGTGCCTGGCTACAGCATGTACACAGACGCATGGACATATTCCTCCTACCTACCACTAAGGCAGATGCTGAAGGGGAGAGCTGTTGAAAAGCAGAGGTGAGAGCAAGCCCTTCCCCTGCACCAGGATAGCAAGGCACCTTCCACCAAACCACCAATGTCTTGATCTGTCCCTCTTCTGCACTCACTGATGAGAGCAATCCCATTTTCCCAATAAAGTTCACCTGTGTGTGCATTCTTGTTGGGCACACCCATACTTTACCCATTTGAATCTGAACCATCAGTGTGCAGCTGTAGATGTATAACATACACGTCTTCTTGGTCCTGACAAAGCTCATGTGCACTCTGATGTCAAGGTCTGGCACTAAGACTTTCTTCTTATGCATCCCACACAGCCGATGACAGCCTGCTGGCTTCCTCTGCCCACCCTGTGACATTCAGGGCACTGTGGGCAATTGTCCTCTTGCTGTGCAAGTGAGCTACCACAGAGCAGAATGTTGGGACCAGGAATACTGCCTGCCAGTTTGTTTGCCAGTCTCCAACACACGGATCACCCCACCATGCTGCTTGTCCCACAACAATTTACAGTTTCTCTTTCAGCAAAACAAGAAAGCAGTACAGAGAGGTATCTCATTGCACAAGGCAGAGGAGCCCTACTCTGATTATTCTTTCTAGATTTGAGGATTGGTGCTTTATTCATACTTGTTTTCTGCTTTAATGTCCAATAGATAAAAGTCCAAGTTAATTCAGCTTCATTCTCTGAAAGCATATTGGTCAAAGTCTGCTGCTTTCTAAATGTTGACATGCAAGACAGGTATCTGAGGTTATCTGGGATGAGTTGTGAAGATGGCAGTATAAACTTTTGGGGTGCTGGTGAAAGGAGGAGACAGTGCTGAGTGTGTTGCTCTGGAGCATTCATTTTCTGTTAGCTGAAGGAGGCTGTCACACAGCCTTTGCTGCTTTGGAGCTGTGACATATTCATATCTTTTGGGAATCTAGAAACAATAAAGAGGCATGAGGGAAGGAATGGAAACCAAAGGAAAGTTTCAACAGCAATATCATTGTCTGGTATACTAAGAGGACAAATTACTGATTCAGATGAATCAGTAGAATTAGAATCCTCTTAGACTGATGCTAAAATTTCCCCTTCTGAAAGAAGTTTGATATGAATGTCCTTCTCTGTACAGGACAACTTTCATCTCTGACATTCCATGCAAATCCCACTGGATGATATTGCAAGATGAGTTGATATTGTAATGATCTTAACTTCAGAGACAGATGTCTATGACACAAGGAATTGTTCCATTCTCTGGTAGGAGAATGCCAATCCCACAAAATCATAAAAATGTCTTTATAGTGACTAACTAATAAAGAGCAGGGAGTGCGGACCAACTTGGAGATGATTTGTGATAGACAAACATACTGAAATTCTTGAGAAAGACACTCGTGCAACAATGAATAAAAAATATTATTTTATTGAAGTTAATTGTTAATGATGAGAGGCCTCAGTTAGAAAAAGCAGCTTGATAAATAAAGGACATAAACCAGCAAACAGTTCTAATCATGGCAGTGTCTGAGAACATCTCATAATGTACACATGGTCCAATGTTTGAACAAATGTGTACCTCCTTGGAGGAAGAAGGCTGGCTGCTAATATGTCCAAAGACATACAACGACTTATGAAGCACAGAATAACTGAGGCTGTAAGGCATCACAAGTCGTCATCCAATCTTAAAGTCAGGATTCAGATGTCTATCGTCATCTCTTCTAAACAATTCCTCAAATTAATTAACTTCATCTTGGTTGGACCGTAACAAAAGCTCTGCAGTATTCAGCACATGTTTTATAGTGAAGAGTAATTGGGTATGGTCAATTTTGATACTTCAGGAAACAACAAAATATTTGTTGTTGTGTAGCATTAACATTAGACAAATGCTCCAGGCCGAGGCTATGTGTAAGCCTGTACAACTTGAAGTGGCAAGAAAGTATCATTCAGTCCTACACATCTGCCTCCCAGGTGAGCCGGAAAGAAAAGTTTTCATCTGCAGATCCAGGCAGAATCTCTCACCAACAAGAAGGTGTTCCACAGCAGTACGTGGGCACTTCGAGACATTCACCTGACAGTATTTTCTGAAGTTTCTTCTAAGTTTTTCCTGGAAAAACAGAATCATAGAATCATAGAATAGTTAGGGTTGGAAAGGACCTTAAGATCATCTAGTTCCACCCCCCTGCCATGGGCAGAGGCACCTCGCACTAAATCATGCCACCCAAGGCTAAGTCCAGCCTGGCCTTGAGCACTGCCAGGGATGAAGCATTCAGAACTTCCCTGGGCAACCCATTCCAGTGCCTCACCACCCTTACAGTAAAGAATTTCTTCCTCATATCCAATCTAAACCTCCCCTGTTTAAGTTTGAACCCGTTACTCCTTGTAAACTGGAGGGAGGGGCTTTCCTTAACTCTTTCCATACATACCTATTTTAAGAAATGCTGTTTGAAAGTTGTTCTGTGGTTTTGACCAGCATTCAAAATGAACATCTATCTTGGTAGGTCCCAAGCCGTGGTGTGAAACCCACAGTGATGTAACACCAATTTCAATGGCAGAGAGGAAAAACAGTCCAGTAGCTTAATGGATAAGCCACCAAGGTTGATAACAACAGTAATGTATGTGGATCATGAATCTCCTTTGCATTAAGTTAAATATTAGGCCCCTAAATTTTCATTATTCTTCTATTTATAAGTGAATGAAACCAGTGAAAATATTTATAGTTTTTGTAGTCCAAGATTCATATATTACTATTAGTGTTATAGAATATATTACAATCATATTGTTTGTAGCTTTGAGAACGATACCAAGAATGGTGTATTTAAATGCAAAAGCATGCAGGAGAAGGCCTTTCATTTGGAGGGTTTTTTTCAAGAAACTGTAATCTCATTAAAAAAATTACTTGGTGGGAAGTGCAAGAAAAAAGGAGTGCTGGAAAGAGATACTGAAAAATTAAGGCTCAGTTGTTCTTACGAGAAAAACTAAAATAGCTGATATGACACCACTGGCCGAATTTACATTGTGGGAAACCAGAGAACAGAAGAAGGGCTGTTTAACCTACAGAAAGGAAAAAGCTAGCCCAACAACGATATCATCCCATTCTATCTTATCTCATCCTATCTTATCCCATCCCATCCTGTACAGTTACATTTAGGCTGAAAAGCAGAAGATAGTTTTAAACCAGAAGTCCAGCAAAGTTTTAGAACAGCTAAACAGACAGAACACCAAACTTATTTTAAGATGACATTTGAGGAGAAGCTTGGAATTGGTGCTTTTGAAAGAAGGCCACTTTGAGTGCTATCTTGTTTTTTATCTCACTTTAAACATTTTTCCTTGTATTTAAACTTTTTTTGGTTGGTTGGTTTTTGTTTTCCAATGAAATGGATTGTCAAAACACAAGTTGAAGAACTGTCCCACACCCCAGGACCTCCATGGAGAGCTTCAGAACCATCAGATCCCAAACATATGACATATGGCAGAAATATATTACACCTAAGTTACTCCTGGCAGATACTTGTGTAGCCTGTTTATATGAACCTGCAGTGATGGCAGTTCCACAGCCTCTTGGGGCTTAACTTTCTAACGCTTTATCTACCTTCCCTAACCAAAACAGCTTGTATTAACTAAAATCTTTCCTGCTCCAACTTCAGCCTATTTCTTCTTTCTGCTTCAGCAAACCAAAGTAACAGCTTCTTTACTGCCTCTTAGCAGCAGGAAAGTTACGTTAAACTGTTACTGTATCTTGCTTCAGGTCTTGCCTTAAAAATAAACAGGCTGTTCTTTTCATCTTTCCTGTAGGTCACATTTTCTAGGCTCTTAATCATTCTTGTTCCTCTCCCCAGTACTCTTTCCAGGTGGCCTGCATCGTTCTTGAAGTGTCATGCCAAAACTAAGCAGTACTCCAGCAAAAGACGCCACAGTGTCAGATAGTGCAGAATTATGTCATATACATTCCAAATGACATTTTGGTTTACAAAAAAAAATTAGTTTGGCGTTTGCTTTAGTGAAATTTCCTTTAAAAATAACAGGACAGGATTTTAAAATACTTATTTGATTTAAAATGCCTTCGACTAGAAGATGCTTTAAGTATGAAAATGCATCCAAAATGAAGGAAACCAATGAGATTTGGTGGGCTTCCCTGAGCATGTGAACCTTCTTTTCTGATCTGTCTTCGCTTGTATGCTTTCTGTTTCAATGAAAGTTGAAAAATGATACAGAGACGTAGAAATGAGTCGATGAAACTCTTACATTTATGCTTTGGTCTAATGAGATATTTCCTGATGAATTTACAAAACAGGTTTTCTAGATTGTCACACATTTGTTGTACTTGAAGGGAAGACAGAAGGAATTTCTGATGAAATTCCCTACCTACTCCTGTCCCCTATGTGTTTCAGATGATGCAATTCTAGAGGAATTTTATAATGTGATAACTTATTTGGTCAATGATTATACTATTTATTGTCACAGTGTTAAGTTAATGTTTAGAGGGTATTCTGTCTTAGAACAAATATTTTAAAACTGACTCCCCTTTGTCTTATAGTCTAATTCTCATTGGAAGCAGAGCCCATTTTTATCAGCAATGTCCATGAGATAAGAATCAACCAATCTGTGCAATGGCACTTTAGTTAAAAAAAATAATAAATAGAAAACTTCATATAAAAGTAGAACAAACCAAAAACATTCAGGATTATTAAGAGCAGATGTTAGAGGAGTATAACGGATTCAATTATAAGAAATCTGGACATTTGCCAAGCTAAAATATTTGTCAGTTGAAGTCCTCTATTGAAATGAACATATAAAGTCCTAAATAGTTGAGCCTATCAAAGTTAAAAATGCATAGAGATACAAATTTACAATAGTCTCACAGATGTTCTTCTATGGTTACATTTTCAAACTACATAAATACATTAAACACATCAGAAAATGTTGTAAACACAGTTTTTAAAGTATGATACTGAAAAGTGGGAATAAGGTAGGGGGATGCCAAGACAAACTGGCTCCAAAGATTGCCAAGAAACTCCTGAAAGGAAAAATAACTTGTAACTTTAGCCATTGCAAAGCAAAGTCCAACAATTTTGGAGATGTTTGTAAAAATATCAAAATTCAATTGCACAATTAATTTTTGCAAAGTGTCAGATGTATAGAATTTAGGTCCTTAGGACCACAGTTGGGAGACTTGAGTTTTGTTCTCTGAATAGTAGATAACAGCCAACCAATGGATTAAAAAACATGATCCAGGCCTTGTTCGTCCAGCGCAGATAAAATAATGCTTTTCTCATCCCCTTGGATAGAAGGAGTATTTAATTTTCTAGCCAAAGTGGAGCAGCTTTAAAGGGAAACACTAAGAGAGAGTTCCGCTAAAACAGCTATGGGCTGCTGACTGGCACATGCCATTCAAATCACTGGCAACCATTCAACCACATGGAGACAATTTTTGCAAGAAGGACTTTGTGTTCAAGCAGTTTGAGGAAATAAACATTCCTGTAAGCCTATATGCTTTAAAAAGGGGCAATTCTAAGAAATCCTCCCACATGTGAAATAGTAGAGATAAATATTTATGCCAATAAAAGACAGTTATTAAGCTCCAGTGAATAATTACTTCTACAGAAAGGAAAAAATGCTTTTCCTCTCAGAAGGTTTACGCATCTATACTAATTATGTGACTATATGGTGAGTTCTGTGGAACTGTGAGAATGACTTTGCCCTGGCAACTGTTAAAATACATCAAATAGACAGAATGAATTAATAACTAAATAAAAGAGCACAGTAAAAACTCACATTAATTTTTCTGTCAGATATTGCCAAAGTTGTTGCAAAATTGACAGAATACTGCCTACAAAGTAAACACTAGTTTTTACTACTTTAATTATTTTTCTTTATAGTTAAAGTAACTAAGCATTCATAAAGGCTTATTTTAGTCTTCTATGATTATAATTATTTCATTGGCATATGACATAGCACAGATATTCACACTATCTTAACTCTGAGCATCTAGTTTAAGTGTGCAAATTAATAGCCTTTTCCATTAAGTGAGGCTCCAACGAGCATTCAGAGCTTGCCCACTGTTTTTCACCTGTTTTACTTTAAATCCCATTAATTTTTCCACCTCATAACACCTTAGAGTTTAAAATTATTTTCATACCCCAAGAGAGGCAGGTAGGGAATTTTCAGAAGGAAAATACTCCCAAGAGTTTGTGCACAAATATTCGAGAAAATCTTGCTTGGTACCTAAATACTTTGGAAAACTTTGCCTTATAAGGGGCCATCAGAATGTCTCCTGCTCTGTGTTCTTAATGCATTGTTTCTCTTTGATATTCCTGGTAGATGGATTAACCTGGGAATTTATTAGATCCAGGGTGGAATGGAAGTAGGGAGACCAACATTGTATCAATCATCCCTGAACTCAACACTTTGGAAAACCTGGAGGCCACTGCACTCGTCATGCGTTTTATCCAGTGCCTACATAAATGCCAGGTTTGGGGCATTGGGTCCTCCAAACCAGGGCAAACGGAAAATGCCTGAATCACCAGAGGCTGCCTGTTCAGGCTTTTTCTCTGCTATGTCCTCCAGACCCCTTGAGTCGCAGGCCTTCAAAGCTAGGGATGCAGCACTGCTGCACTGCCAGCAGCTCATTTTCCAAAAACCAGGCTAAGGTCTGCTTTCTTTTTCAGAAGCACGCGCATGCACAACCACCCTGTGGCAAGGTGTCCATGCACGCTGTGAATCCCAAGCAGACAGAGCTCCCCTGCTCAGAACTGCAGACTGATGCCCTAGATCTGGAAAACTACATTTACAGTTCAGTATAAAGCACTCCCCATGATGTGCCTGAGGCTGGTTTCCCAGGAAGCCTGTCACCAGGCTCACTGGGCACTAATAATTCCTTCTGATAGCTCTGGAGTCAAACTGCACCACTCATCTGGACAGCTTCAGCATTCAGTGCTTCTCTGTTTTCAAAAGCCATCAGCCATTATATACCACTTCACTCAATTTCTCCCTCCGAGGAGAGATACCTCTCTCTAAGAGGGGAGCTTTCTTCCTGCTGTATGAAGAAAGGCTGAGAGAGCTGAGTTTGCTCAGCCCTGAGAAAAAGCTTAAGGGACATCTTACCACCATGTTCCAGTACTTAAAGGGTGACTAAAAAGAAGATGAGACTCCCTTATTACAAGTGGCCACATGGAAAAGGGGTAACGGATGCAAATTATTCCTGTAGATGTTCTGACTGGACACAAGAAGAAAAGTTTTCATGCTGAGAGCATTCAGCCATCGGAATAACCTCCCTGGGGAAGTGGTGGACTCCAAAGTGTTTGGTACAAGTAATATTCAGCTGGACAGGGGCTGGGATATGTAGTCTAGGTCATGCTTGGCCTAGAATGGTTTGACCAGAGGATCCTTGGGGTCCCTTCCAACCTGGTGTTCTATGATTCTGTGATTCTCCATTACTTTTATTTTGCTTTGTTATGATCTCACTTCTCATTTTGTGCGATATTTCAGATTTTGTAACTGAACACAGGGATCTTCCACGGGGATGCCCTTTGGTAAACCAAATGTTAGCTTACCATCCTAGATGCTGCCATGATAGTGGCAGAATTTGTCCTTGGTCTTACAGTCACCTTGTCATCTCAAGGGCAGTACCTGCAGTCTCACAAAAGCTAACTTTACACATTAATCAGCTATGCAGCATTATGCTGAACTCATTTCTGAAAACCCAAATTGATGAATATGGTGATAGCGTACTCAGAGGATTAGACTCAGCAGTCATTGCTTAAGATGTCCCTTCATGTCTGCAACACTCATTTCCTACTCCACTGCACATTCATTTTCTCTCCTCCCTCCTGCTGTCTGCTACAACTTCTGAGGAAATATATTTTCTGTCTTTTCCTAATGCCATGGTGACTCAGTATTTTATCAGCTTTTCTTCTGTCTTATTTCATTTAACATGATGTATTAGATCTCTGTCACCCATTTTCCAACCTTCTGTGAAGAGTTAGGCTGTGGATTTGCTTATATGTGTGGGCACAGTTCACATCCTGTGAGCTCAAGAGAAACAAACTGGTGCCTCTGACCACTGCCTTATGCATGCAATACCATGATTACAGCAGCCAGTATGGTGCTAAGTCATACTCTTGACATTGCTTTGTAAACCTGGAAAAGCCCAGTTGCACAAGTTGGCTGGAAATAGTTCGATAATAGTATGGATTATACCTGCTGCTTCCAAAACGGCAACACTTGGAGTCTTTCCTCTAGGTAGTCACTGACAATCACCATCAGCATCTTCACTAAAGGAATAACCTGTTTGCAGTCTAGACCTGTGAATAGAAGCAATCCCCTGGTTTTGCAGTCTGACATGCAATACTACTGAGTCAGTTATTTGCTGTGGATAACATCACACTTTCCTCTTCTAATTGTTCTGTGCTTTAGATATTTATGTATTTATTATGGCTGTGAGCCACGGTCTCCTTCCCAGATTATTTCAGTGTACAAGTGTTTTTACGGAGTTGATATTCTCCTTGCTTTACATCTTTTTCAAGGTATATTTTCTTTATCATCTTTCTCACTATAAAAGAAAAAGGTCTAACCTATTCTATAGTAGCATCTCTCTCCATTAAGTTATTTTTACATGGTTGTGATCTCAAATTCCTCCTCTTTATATGTTTATGAAAATTCCTTTTTACTTTTTTTACATACTTGGCAGACTGTATTAAATTTCATTTTTATAGTATTTTTTTTTTCTTGTTTTCCACACTTTTAGTCTGTCAGCTCCCAGTTTTGGGCCATCTAGCATACCATTAAGATAATTCTCTCCTAAATAACAATTCAAATTAGCAAAGCAATCCCTTTCAGAAAAGATTAATTAAATTGCCCAAATATGTCTATAAACTATAGTTCTTTCAATCTTGTATCATATAAAATGGGTAAAAAAATGGATAACAATAACTCAGGTAGTTGCTGTTAAATATTCTCAGTCATTCTGAGGTTTCAGTAGCATTACAGCTGATATTCATTTCATATTTGCCTTGCTAAAAGAGATCAGACAGTAAATATTACTAAATACCACACTCGACACTGTAGAAAAAAATGTCACAGTGGGACTGTAAATGGAAAATAAGAATTTTTTGTCACTTAAAGATGAAAAGTTAAAAAGGGAATTCTTGCAGATCTAACAAACAAGTAAGTCAGAAAGATTTCTTTTCTCAGTGAAAGGAATCTTAAATGGTACTACAGAAAGTGCCTACTGGCGTATGGATTTCTGCACTTCAAGGTGTAGATACATCAGTAGACAACTTCAGAAAAACTTTGCACTATCACAAAGTGTAGCTGATTCAAGTGACAGAGCTGTGACCTGTGTCTAGGAAAAAAGCAAGACGAATTAGAAGTCTAAAATTCAGTATCTTTAAGTATGCAATTTCAGTTTGAAGGGGGAAAAATAATCAAAGGCTGTCCTTGATAGCATTGCCATAATGGATTATCCCAAAGAAAACTAGGCTAATTTTTGTTTACTTCTTTGTTACTTAAGCTTTCCTTATTTTTTCATTTCATATACATGCTTCAAGACAGGGAAATTATGTGTGCGCTCCAAGTATCTGAAAGGAATCTCAGTCCAAATTTAGCCGAGTATTCGAAAAGCCATCAAGCTGGCAGTCTAAGTGGGAGAACTGCGCCTGTCATTCCAGGAACTGTCCTCACTGAATAGTAACAGCTGCACCAGATAAAAAAATTAATATCCCAAATTTAGAGCACTGTAATGCAGCTGTACAGCGAATGAATTGTGATTCCCCAAAAGCTGGGATGGTACAAATCTTACCGAAACTATTGAATGTTGAATATTGCATGCTTGGATGCAAGACCTTTAGTGCCAGCACACTCATGATGGGAAAGGTAATTACTGAGAAATATTTATGCAGAGATCCAAGTAAAGAAACAAAAACAATGAATTTTCTATTTGATGGACAAATACAAAGAAGAAAACATAAGAAAGAATTAAGTTGTCTGTTATTTCAAAATAGAAAGAGATTTTTTTAGTGAATCAGACTGATTTTGGATCAAGTTTTTTTATTTTGAACGCTTATTATTCATTTCAGGTTTAAAAACAATTTAGCTATGAAAAATTGCTATTTCAAAAATGTCTGAAATGAAAAGTCGAATGGTTTAATTTTCAAAATATTGGAGCTCTTTCAGTATATTTTCTCACTTGCCATGACAGTTTTTTTACCCAAATTTGTTAACAGTTTTCTCCTCCCTAAAATTGTTGGCCAATTTTCTTGGTGAAATAATAAAAATACTGTATTCTAAGGCTGCCTATAGCTATGAATAGCATCATACTAGACATTTTAGATGTTGACTTAACATGCAACCCCAGTGACTTAACAGATCTAAACCCAGGTATCAAGGAATATAAGCCAACTATTTTAGAGCTGGACATGGCAAAATATGCTCAGCCAGGATCAGTGGCATGAAAAAACAGTGTTTAAAAAAATCCTGCAAAAACTAAACAGAGCTCTTCAGAGTTAGCAACACTTCTGGTGGAAATTAACAGGCCTAACGGCTGTTGTGTCTTTCTCTTCAAGAGTGCGTCATGGGAGCATGGGAAGAAATTGCAATACAAGCTCATCCAAAGCAATTAAACCTCATCTTATTTTGAATAGAAATAAAAACGAAAAAAATCAAAAAGAAAAGATGAAGAAGGGGAAGAAGAATTCAAAGAAGAATTAGAAGAAGAAAAAAGGAGAAAGAAAAAAAATAAGAAAAAGAAGAAAAAATAAGAAAAGGGAGAAAAAGAAGAAAAAAAAAGGGGGGGGGGAAGGAATACAGAAAATCAACCCATGAAATCTTATATATATATATCATGGAGGGCCTGTCTGTGAAAATATCTCTGTGGAAAAGGAAGTGGGATTTCCACAGAAGAGTAAGAGACAGCCATGAGTCAATCCTCAGCTTCACATTGGGGCGTTTCAATAACAAAAGGGCAAAAGAAATCGAATTACATGCAAATATCTGAAAGCAGTCTATTCAGCATTCTGCAACTTGTGCTCTGCCAAAAGACTGAAGGATGGAGGTAGAAGCGAGGAAGAGAAGCTGCTTTCTCTAAAAATGTGAGCTTTTCATTTTTACTTTCACAACAGTTTTCCCCGTTAGGTTTGTTAAAGCTTACAGAAGGTAAAACTTGGAATGTCAAAACATAATTAATGAAATCTAGGGTTTGTCTGAATTTGGGATTGAGTTGACCAAAACAATGGTGTTAATAAACTAAACCTAATACACTCAATTCTCACTAACATTTTTTCAGGCAAAGTGATCCTCCTTCACTATTTAGAGTTCTGAATTTGTTCAGTAATATGCCAAGGCGAAAGCTGTATAATACTGGGATTACTTCACAGACACATCCTTTACATAAGCAATTCTCATGTTTTAAGTTACACATATTTACTTTTTAATTTATCTCAGCTATACCACAGCTCTCTGTTTAATACAGGACCTTATTTGCTTTACACTCAAGAGGTGTCGCTTTCCTGAAGAATGGTATGTATTAAATAACATTTGGAAATTAAAAAAAAAGGCAGAAACCTCACAATCTCTTTCAAAAAGCATTTCCAGAGACTAAGGCACTTACTTAAACATTCCCCAAAAGATTATCTTGACAGAGTGTTCATTCAGAATCCTGCTGACTACAAAGTTTGGCAAGACACATAAAAGAACTTCTTTTAATTTTTTTTTTTTTTTTTCCTATGGACAATTTCAGAATCTGTCATTCAGGGCAGAGACAGACCAAAGAAATATTTTGCCCTCTGTTGCAGTCTATGTTATGGCCACTGCTTACCCTGGGACACACCTCGGATTTTCAGAGGCAACATTTTTTTATTCCTAAGGAATATAAGCAATTAATTTCTATTCATTCATCAAATAAAATAAAAGCATGGAATAATACTACTGACAGGCACATCTCCTCTAGCCCCTTTCCTATTCCCCTCTCCCTCTCATTTACGTCTTCTGCATGTAAAATGGCCCACACACTGGAATATGTTCTGCCAATATAAACCAGTAATTCTCACTGAAACACACTGTTATTTGGAATAAGTATTTCATTAACATGCAGTGATTTATAACTGAAAAACTGGAATGTGATTCAAGCCTAACAACGTGCATCTTGGATGATTTCTTCTTTATTGTTTGCTTTCTAGCTGTCGTGCTGGGACTATTTACTAAACCACTGCATTGCCTCATAGCACTGTGTTCTGGGATACATATTTTAGGGAAGCTGAAACATTCCCAAGTCCTGCTGGACATATTTCAGGATCCTTCCTGTAAATAATGTAGATTGGTTTAGAGCATTTATTTTTGTAATTTTGCTTGTGCTGAAAGTGGATTTGTGCATTTATAAGAAGTAGATATTAGACAGCTAAAGATGCTGGATGTTGTTATCAGGTATATTTTTATCTCCTGCCTTACAAGTTAAAAAGACTGAAAAAAGGACTGTCTTGAGATGCCTAAAATGTAGGCTCCTTGAAACAACATGTGGAACCCCCTCATAATGCTGAGACACCTTATACCACATCAAACGATGAGGCTGTATTTTGATGAGTGCTTTAAGCCATGCCATGCTGGTAGCACTACTGATATTAGCTGTTATTCACCCCCACTGAGCCTACTGACCCTGCTGCATACCACCCCCTCCGGAACTGCACAGTGTTCTCTGACCACAGGGTGGACTGGACTGGAGAAATGAGCCAGCTAAAACCAACTGTGCTCAGTGCCCATTTTTAAGATGTGTCATTTCCAAGTCTGGATTGCTACATGGTTGCACAAACACTCTGGATACAGGATGCACAGGGGAATGAAGGGCAGATAGGACAGCTTCTTTAGAGATGCTACCATCCATGTGTTCTGGGCATTTCTTTGCCATCAAGGTTTGATGAGCTACAGACTTCAGTATCTCAGCAGTGAGATCCAGAGCTATCATCATGGTGACTTTTGAGGCTGCTTAGAAGCCTGTGCATTGCCCATCATCTACAGTTACTAAGAATACAATAACTGCAAGCTTCAGATCTGCTTCTCTCCAGAGCCTGGCATTGCACCAAGGATAGAGAGACAAAATTTCTGTTTGCCTGGTGTTTGTAGGGTTGTTTTTTTTTCCCAATAGCTTAGTAGGTATCACTAGGGATGGGAAATGGTACATCTATCATAATTCCCTTTAGCTGCTGGACAAATTGCAAAAGATTGGGAGACCTGGGTTTACTGAAGAGAGGTCAAACCCATTTCTTCCAGTTGCTGGAACAGTGTTCTGACAAGAAGATAATGGTTGCTCTGGAACTTGGGGTCTTTCTTCTCTCTCGTAGAATGCATGAAAACTCCTCAAAGAACACAGGAAAATAAGCATTGATAAACTGGAATAATTATTGTACCTTTCTTAATAAGGAACGCATTTGTGTGATAATGTGTGGATAGAACACACGAGCAGATCCATCAGCACCTAAATTCCATCACCTTCTTTTTTGGACCTGTTCTAACTGTAAAAGAGGCAAAATACTTTACCTCTGAAGGTAACGCCAATGAAATTCTTAACAGTTACTGTCCAGAAGCTCAGGTATAGTCAAATTGGTTTAGTTCTAATAAAAGGCAAGCTTATGGCTACAAACCTTCCAGCTTAATCAGGGTATTTCCTGCTGGAGATGAGTCCTAACTCTATGCCGCCAGAAGCATTATGATTTTCTTTTTCTAAGCTCATCAAGAGTTTTTCAGACTTCTGAAGAACAAGTGTGGTAACAGCACAGAATGCTTAGAAACATCCCGAGTGTTTTAAAGCTTCTTGTACTCTACACTATATTTTACTCCTTGATTTTCCCCTTTAGCTAGACTCTTCAGAGTTATGAAATCAATGCTTTTCCCTTTACTCTTACTCATATGAGGTTAATACTATAAATTCACAATGCATAGAAATTAAGTAACATGTCAACTCCAAGTCAACTCCACTTCAGCTAAAGAACCTGGCTCAGGTCAGCATCTCCAACAAATTTCCTTCACCAAACAAGCACAAACACACTGTTCAGCTCAAATCCCAAAGCAGGTCATGTAAATAGATTGGCGTTGCTGCATTCCCTGGAGTTTAGAGAAATATGGCTCTTGCAGATCAGCAGTGACTTCCCAACATGACCATGGTTACTGGAGGACAGCCTGCCACTGACATTTAAATCTAAAATCTAATGTGCTTAGGTCATAACATAATCACCTCCTCCTCCCTGGCTACTCCAGCTAAACCTCTCCCTTTTACTCATCTCATTAGTAACCAACTTTGTGTTTATAAAGCAATAGTAAACATAGTTATCCATTGTCAAGGCAGAAAATAATAACAAAAAAACAGTTTCATCCATTTATCCTAAAAAATAGGTAAGGACATTTGAAAATGCCATAATAATTACCCCATGAGTAAAGCTTCCCTCGAATTCTGTGGCACAAAGTGACTGCAGTCCAAGCTGTGAGCAATCCAAGATCCCCTTTGTATAGCCAATGAAAGCAAAAGCTCTGAAAACCTTGATCTAGCTGCTTTTGCACAGGCCTTCTCAAGTCTGCATGTAGAGCCCAACTGATTTCACTGCAATGCCTTGCTGCTATACAGCTCCGCCTGCTTTTCTTTGAAAGCTGCAGTCCACATCTGCGAAGCAGCAAAATCATCTTCTACTCTTTCTCCAACTATTTGGCGTATTTTGAATTTTTGAGGATTAATTTCTTTAACATTCAGTGCTGATTGACTGCTAACCATACAAAATTCTTTGGCCAATGAGTACAAGTCTGTTGGCAATTTTGAGGGTAACATTTAAAAGATTAGTCAGCTTAGTTTTAAAGGAAACCTGAAAGCAATATGATTTATTTTTCTTGGCCTAGGACATAGATGTTGACCAAATTTTGTTCATGACTGCGATGTACCTGTTATGAGTATTTAAACAGATAGTCTTGAATTCAATCAGCTGTGTCCGAATGGTTGGCCATAATCCAGGGTGCATTGTGTGCTCCTAAATCCAAGAGCTATTAGTGGAAGATGCTGTGGTGCACTTTCCTTTCATCCACCCATGCTGAAGTGCACACACTTTATACCTGCCACTTGACAGCTTCCATAGTGAGAAGTCCAGTCTGTCTTAGCAACATAATCTGCAAGACAAAGCGAGTCATACTAGCTCTCAAAGAATTTCTAAGAGACTCTTCAGTTACCCACATGAAGAGCAATCATAGAATCATAAAATAGTTAGGGTTGAAAAGGACCTTAAGATCATCTAGTTCCAACCCCCTGCCATGGGCAGGGACACCTCCCACTAAACCATACCACCCAAGGCTCTGTCCAACCTGGACTTGAACAAAGGCAGGGATGGAGCATTCATAACTTCCCTGGGCAACCCATTCCAGTGCCTCACCACCCTTACAGTAAAGATCTTCCTCCTTATATCCAATCTAAACT
>JANRGW010041259.1:0-42559 GCA_024733675.1 Psilopsiagon aymara | reverse complement strand
GCCTCAGCACCCTCACAGGGAAGAGCTTCTGCCCAAGAGCTCATCTCAGTCTCCCCTCTGGCAGTTAAAGCCATTGCTCTTGGCCTATCCATACACTGCCTTAGAAAAGTCCCTCTCCAGGTTCCTTGTAGTCCCCTTTAGGTACTGGAAGACCCTTAAAAGCTGGGTTTTGCACATAACCTTGCAGGAAGGAAAGGAGATGGAACATTAATGCTGGGGATATTGCTTTAGAGAAAAGAGTTGCCACTGTTTACACCCCACTGGCTGCAAACATGTCTGGAATATTTGATTTATAGAAAGAATCAAGTAAATAAGATAAAAGAATATATGTGATTCACTACTGTGAAATAGAAAGATGTAATTTATGCTCTCTATCTGCTGTAGTTATGATTAGTGACCTCAGGCTGTTGAACTTTCTCTTTATGGATTGCAAAAATGCTGTGACAGTTTTCAAGGGAATTGCTCTCTTTGAGTTTAAAGAGATGAAAATGGGCCTGCTAACAAGGACCAGCTTCAGAATGTGCTTTCATATTCTTCATGCTTAAAATAAAGGGAAGAGGGGAGAAAAAAGGCAATTGGGTGCTTTGATATGCCTGAACCTCAGAGCCTGGTGAGGCAGAAGGTGTGTTGTATATAATACACACAATGCATGGTAAAAGATCTGCAGAAAGGAATTTGTTGTTGGAAAGATGGGGCAGTGGCTTTTCAGGGAAGGAAGCTGCTGTTTGATGCGTGTTTCCCGATTCGGGTGTGTTGGGGTGTTTCACATGGTTGTATTAAGAAATTGTTCATAAACCTTGGAATTCTTGCTCCCTGTGCTGCGCTCATGATTCAGGATGGTTGGATTGCCAGTGTGGACTGTGATTGAGAGCTTCCCTGCGTTAGCTGAGGTGTATTTGTAAGGAAATGCCTGCAGACTGTATGCTGATTTCATACCCTGTCCCTGTGTGTTTATCTCAGACCATTCTTCCACTACGAGCTGTTTGAGTGCTGAAGCAGCATGGGCATTTAAGCTTAAAAACCTCACACTCTAAAGGGCAAAATTCCATTAGCTGTGGCAAAACCATCATAAATCCTTCACCTGGAAAGCGTGGCTGTCACGATGCTCTCTGCAGTCTTCAGGGTAACCTGCGTACCGCACGAGCTTCCCTTCCAGTGGGGAAGGGCATGTCCTTTCAGCGTGATCTGTTCCCTATGTTTTGACTGCTCTCCATTAGCTAATACAGTTCCATTTAATGATGTACTCATTGGGAAGCACTCATAGGACAAACACTATAGTTTATACATCAGTTCAGGTGTTGGAAAACGTATTTGTTGGTGTTGTTTGTGCCAGTACATTTTAGTTCACTTTCGTAAAGTACTGAATACTCGGGTAGCTCCATACCTTTAGGGTCAGGCTCCCAGTGGCGCATGCTCTGTGCCCTGTGCTGATCTGTGCAGTCAAATGCAGGAGCTTCTGGCAATAAGTCCAAGAGATGCTGTGGCCAGAACTGAAGAGAATTGCGTGAGCTTCTCAAATGTATGTGCTTCAGTATGGATTTTAGTTGGCTCCTTCCTCTTAATGTATGCATCAAAGAGAGGGAGAGCACCCACTTTCATTACATGATCTCCAACACTTTATTCCCCCCCTCCCAGGTGAGACTCTTAGGAAGCAGTATGAAAAACTAAGCCCGTAGTAATCTTAAAACCATTCTCATCTGTCAAGATTGCATTTGGTAAAAGGAAACTAATGTAAATAAAGAGCTTTCTCTTAAACAAGCAGATAAGGTTTTACACACATTTCCATTAGAAGTTTTAGGAACACTTGGTTAGGGTCTTTTCATTGGCTTTATGAAAGGCTCCTCTTTGTAAGGTACTCTGCCTGTTTCTGCAATTATAGGTCATGGTTGAGCACAGAAGTCTTCATCAGGTGCCCTGCTGCTTTCAATAAATCTGGGGTCAAAATGTGCTACGCTGGTACATGTTGTATAAATCCTTGTGCCCAGAACAGTGGGAAAGGTATCAACCTTCCCTGTCAAGAGCGTTTCAATCTGGGAAAGATGAGTTCCATCCAGTGCCTGGAATCATAAAGTAAATGAAGTTGAATTATACAGGAGGGCTGAATGGTTTATGGAACTCCTAGTTGGTCTCAAAGCATTCTGCTTCTGGATCTCTGACTGAATTAACACCTTGGCTTTTTCAAATGGAAGCTATTAGTAGCTTCATTTGTTCAAGTTGTAACGCAGTGACGATTATATTGCCCAAGACAAACGATTAGCCTGCGAACTGCGTATTAGCTTGGCTGGCTGTATTGACTTTAATCTTAATCCAAATGAGAGTGCAGATGGTGTCCCTCATATGTGTACTACGTGTTTGAAAGTGTCTGGTTTTGTTTCAGAGCCCCTTTTCGTGGTGTTCACCTTGGATCTCTGTATGTTCAAGTGTGACTTTCAGCACATGGCAGTTGCTTTTTCCCTGTGTTCCTCTCTCCCAACTTTTCCTTGGAGCATTTTTCTTTCATAGCAGGTAAATGGTATCCATTTTGCTCTCCAGTGTAGTTATTTCTGATGTTAGCATTTTCAATATCTAGCTATTTCCAGATGAATGGAGGCCACCTTTCCAATCTCCAGGTTTAGATTAGATTGCAGCCTGTGGACCTGGCTTTGGGGCTATTTATTTAGTACTGATTTACATCTAAATACAAAGAAAAAATACCAAGTCTGGTATTGCTAATTCTGGCTATTGATATTGCAGCAGACAGCAGCAATCTGTATTAGCAATTCCCTGCATGGTAAGATCCAGACCTGTCTCTTGCAACTTGACATTTGTTTTGAGGGTGCTGGGTTGTTTTCTCGATTAGCTGCTCTGCTTTGTTTCACATGAATGAATGACAGTAGCAATTTTATAAAGGCTCTGTCATGTCTCAGCCAGTGTCTGAACACTCCACTATAGGAGGCACGTGTATAAAACCAGATTTGGCCTTTTCCTGGTGGCAAATGTTGGCTTTTTCGGTTCCACAGCATCTCACAGGATGTGCATGTTGAAGCAACTGGCCATTTCAGCCGCAAATCCTTGCATCCTCTGAGAAGCTGCACGAGGAAGCATTTACTTTCCAGGCATTTATTTTCCAAATACACTCTGTTTCCTTAGAGGAACAGCATTTGCTTCTGTGATGAAATACCCAAATCCCAGCATCTGGCTTATGCCCTTTTATCTTTCCTTTTCCGTCCACAGTTTCAACCCCAGTTTGCTGGCAGAGAGGGCCAGTTTGCAGAGGTGCTTTAATATTTCCTGTCATAAAATCCCCCTGCCTATTAGGAGATGTTTTAACAGCCAGGATGACTGTTCAAACTCCGTGCTGGGTTTGCAGAGCAAACTCTCCAGATTGTTTTATCCTTTAGCTCTTGGTATCTCTTTGTTAAAAGGTAAACCCCTTAGCGAGTTGTTGAAGAAAATGTGGCCTCTTGATATTTGAAAGGTGAGAAATCTATTTAAACTGTATATGATGGCTTCAAATATTCCCTCTGCTGTGGGCTGCTTGTTTTAATAGAAGTGATAAATACTGCGCCTGGTGGTGCTCAGCAATTAGATCTGAGCTATATACTATCAATGACATTTAATGGCAAATGTCAGGCAGAGTCTGAATGGTACCTTCATTTCAGTGGTGCATTTCTTTGGGATAATGCTTGAAAATCCTTAATGGAATTTAATTACCAGAGCACATATTCAATGATTAGTTAAATGCGTTTGTAATACCATTAGTTGTTAGGTAACTGTTTGCTTATTATGCTTGACACAGAGGGTATTTGATGTACAATGTGAATGTATGCAGTGCAGCAACAGAAATGCTAATCAGCCCCTGTGTTAAGGAGGTTCGCTATCAATACTGTGTCAGCAGCTCGCTGCCAGGTTTTCTTCTGTGGGAAGGCTTAATGTGTCATCAAAAGTGGAGTTTGTAGGAGCAGCAAACATGAACAGAGATGCTGTGATCAAAAATGGTGCTTTTTGCTTTCCCCAGTAGTGATTTTAATTGTGGCCCATTAATAAATTCTCACCCATGTTTGTGTCTTTTGTATAGGGGCTTTTGTGCCATGGTAAAAATAATCGCTGAGATAAGGTATCTCCCCAGCTTCACCGGTGGTTTTTGTACCCCAGAGCTGAGCATACCATATATGTGCACGTGCAGACATCATGGAATCACAGAATGGTTTGGGTTGGAAGGGATCAGTCTGTCTCCAGAGCAGCTCCATCCCTCGTGGCATCCTCTGGCTTTGCAGCTCCGTATCCCTCTTGTGCTGCAGCCCCAGAGCTGGAGCACGGCTGCAGGGGGGGTCACCCCAAAGCCCAGCAGAGGGGCAGGATCCCCTCCCTGACCTGATGCTCACGCTCTGGGGGTGCAGCCCAGCACACGAGGGGGGTCTGGGCTGCAAACGTTAACTGCCACCTTTTGTATTGCTTCAGCATGAGCACAAGGCAATGTTTTGTGGGTCTTGCATGGAGATGGGGCTTAATGGAACAAGAACAGTAACCCTGGATGCATTCAACTGCCTGCCCCTGACAGCGGGGCGCAGCTGAACTTGTGCTTTCCTCTTGGCCCTTTGTGGAGGCAGCGCAGAGTGTGTCTGTGCCGGTGTATCTGTGTGCAGGGATCTCATCAGGTGCATGCGCACTGATTTGGATCTTCTGGGGCAGGCAGCTGCTTATTTTCCTTAAGAAGGCAGCAGTGGATTGAGGGAAAGCCTTTTGTGTCCCAGAAGCTTTCACAGGGACTTGTGGACACGCTGTCTTCTAGTCCTGACAGCTACAATTAAGCAGGCTTGTTCAAGGGTAGTTGTGCAGTGTTAATAGTGTGGTTACTTTATGCTTCTGCTCAGCATAACTGACACCGTGAACCACAGATGGGATTCAAAGAACATAAAAGGGAAACGGAGCAGAAAGATACCACAAAGGGATTAAATGAGGTAGTAAGCAATGACCCATAACCTTCCTGAAAGATCTTATCATAGTTTTATTCTAAGCCAGTCAGTTTTAAGCATAATTGCCTTTTTTTTTCACAAGATGAAATTATCTTTTCCCATTTAGAACTGCACTGAAATTTGAAGGATGTTGTCCCTTGTTTTAGGTGGATTTCACTGATAAGAAAGCAGGTGACTCGCTAGATCACAGCTCACAAAGCAGCTTTGTTGCTAGTAAAGCTGAAAAGTTTATGGAGTAAACACTGTAGGTTGTTTTCAATACAGAAATCTCTTATGGGTGTTACCTGCGTTGGGTAATGTTCTTTTTCTCCTTGAAAACTTGCGTGAAGCTCTGTTCAGTTCTGTTGTTTGGATTGCTGAAAAGTTAAAACCAGTTGAATGAGTGTATATATATATATATATATATAATATCTGATGGTGGATGTATCTTGCCATGTAAGGGTGGAGGTTTGCATCCTCCATTTCTTGATCACTGCCAGCTGAAAGTAGGGATGATGGGATTAGTTTTGAATGTTGTAGTTATGGAGGAACTTGTCGTAGGAATTTGGGTAGCAAACACTAACTTGAGCAAAGACTGTGTTGAGCGGGTTTGTGTTTGGTCTCTTTTGTAATCCTAAAACCAGAGATGATGATGGCGGTTGCTGATTGATCCCGTTTTCTAGGGTGCGAATAGGAAGGGAATTCCAATGGAAAAAGATGGATTTTTTTGAGTATTGAAAGGGAAGATTCCGAAGAGCCTGGACACAAAAGGATGGGGGAGGAAGTTGAATGTGTTGCAAACTGTTCTGCTTTGACAGATGGCTGATGCCCTCATAGCTTCATTTCCAAGTAACCACGTAGCCCCGTTTTGATCAGTTCTAGCTTGCACTTGGTTTTGTGTAACAACACATACTCTTTTGCGCATACAAAAGTGTGTCATTCTGTAGCTAACTTGGGCCAGTAATTTATACAGCGGATATGCTTGCTTACTTTGCTTTTCTGTCTCAGTAGAAAACCAGAGGGTTCATGGTAAGTTTTAATGGCCCTGTGCCTCTAGAAAACACTGTCAAAGAATAAGATTTAAATAGTTTCCTGTTCTTTAACAAAATGAGTAAAGCCAAACCACTCCATTTCAGTTGGCTTTTTCACAGTTCCTTTTTTGACTTTTACCCAAGACAGACAGGTTTAATTGTACTTTGGATTATGGCAGGTGTCATCTTAAAGCTGTTTTTCCGTGTGGGCTTAGGTCTTGGAAAGGAATGACTGTTTCCCTGATGGTGTTTTCATTTCTTCCTTGGGTTTTCTTTAATATGATGCCTAATTTAGAGGTTGGATGTGTTGGAAGGAAATGTTTGAGTGGCACTAAAATCAAGAGCTGGTCGGTAACATTTATTCCATATTAGTTAATTTTTGCACAAGTACGGAGGGGAAGTCAGAGCAATGAGGAGCAGACAGAGGGGAAAGGAAAATGCATGCAGATAGCTCAACTTGAGCTATGTCTTCGGAGTGCATCTGCTTAAAGCACGATTCTTCCGTGCTCATCTGTATCCATATGAGGCAGACCTTAGTGTTGAATTCACTCGGGCTCATAGTGTCTTTTAGTGCTATTTGTTGCAGTTTCTGACGAATCTTTCCCTGGTTCTCAGTTACCATAATTATTTTTGCTGTCATCTGCTGTAAGGATTCCTTGTGACTGTAATAGCTATCCCAGCAGAACATCTCGCGTTCATGAAGTGGCAGCGTGGCAAGTTTTGATAGTACAGCTCTTCTGGTGATCTGAAGACTGTGTTTTTTTAAGACAGTCTAGCAACTCTAATGCCAAACCACCCACACGAGGAGACAGCATATGGCAGCTACTATGAATTAACATGCACATAAGTAGCATATCACCTAGTGCTTTGAAAAAGGCTTGAGCCTTGATAGCCAAAACCAGCTATCTGGCCATGCCCACAATGCAGGAAACACGAGTTTGCAGCTAATCAGGAGTTAAGACTAATTTTGGCCATGCTTTGCAATTGTTTAAAGGTGTAGGCAAACAGATTGTTGTTTTATGCTTGCATATGTGTATGTCAGAATGTGAGTAGGCTGGGATTTCCAGGTATGTTTAGTTAGGACTTGTATGCTTTCCTTTCTCCTTATGTAGGAGGCAACTCTGTCGACACATAACCTGCCTGTATGCCAACTGTATAATGGTTGGTGGTGCTTGCAAACAGTTTTGCTTCAAACTGGTAGAAACTGTGGTAGAGGTCCAGAATATATATCGAATATAGTATGTAGAAATAATGCTCTCAACAAAGAGTGGCTCTGAGCAGAAGGTCTGCAACCCATGTGCACTTATATCTGAGCGTTCCAGTTTGAAGTTGAGGGGAAGGCGAGCGTGATGCTTGTTTTACATCTGGGTGCTTTGTACATGAGACTGAATTGATTTCCAGCACACCAAGGTGATTTCATTAATTCCAAAGGGAATTTCGTTTGTTAGGCTTTGTGAATAAAAGGGGCACGAGAAATTCTTGCTGTAAACCATCACAAAGTGGCAAGAGCAAGACACTGGGAAAAACTCCTATATTGTTTTGTCAATAAATTATGCTTTCTCCTCCATAGATCACAGAAATGGGCCTTTACCCTGGAAACAGCAATATTTGATACCCCAGGCAGCTTATTCCCCGCTCAGCTCACACTTCACTGAATACACTGATCGATTATCCGCGGCTTAACCAAGCCTTCTCATTTCCTGCCTTCCATTACTGCGCTCAATCACGCCGGCGGTTCTTTGTGGCCTGCCTTGTGTGCTGAGATAAGCCATCAAGGCATGTTTCTATTAGAAAAGCTCTTGTAGATGGAATAGTCATTAGATAACACTAACAGGTTTAAAGGTTGCAGTCTTTGTGTTGGTTCGGGTTAAGAGGACAGGAACCGAGAGAACGGCTGCGTTGGGTTGTTGTATTTGAGGGGCAGGGAGGATTAAACTGCATGGTGCCATATTCTCTGCTCCTCTTTAACATTTTCCTTGCTGAATACTGATAGCTCTCACTTTTGATAATGCTTCTGTGCTTGCAAGAAGTAATTATGTGTTAATATGCATGTATCTGAATTAAATAATCAAGCTGCAAAGATCACATACAGTTGTAGTAATATCCTCTGCATTTCCAGGCTGGGTTTTCTTGGCTTACAAACAGCTGATCAGGTTTCTGGTTTAATTAGGGAAACAGCCTACAAAAAGATACCCTGAGAATGTGAAATTACGTGTGCTGTTGCAGAGTGGGAAGAAAAATGATGTTTGCTGGATCTCTTCAGCTCCTGATTTCCAGACAGTTCCATTGGTGTCCCTACTCTGCTTTCCTTCCCCCAGTGGATCTGGTATAAGTGGTCTTTATTCTTCTTTTCCCTTCTTTCCATTATTAGTAATGTTAAAAATGAGTCAATGTAAAAATACTTCTCCAGTAGGAGTAGGAATACACGCAGCAGTTCAACATGGAACAGAAGGGCTAAGGGGAGGGATGGGGAAAGCAAGCAGAACAAGTCAAACCTACCACTTGTGTTGGAATGGGGCTAATGCTATGTCATGGAGCATAATTAGAACTGTTTGTGTGATATAAAATCATTATTTAGGGGGACAAACAAATGTGCCCCGAAGGATGGGGTTAATTTGTAGTGTTTAAAAGATAAAGCCCACATGAAAACTGGCTTAGGGAGGCCAAAGCTTCTGTGCTGCAATGCACAAAGTGGTGGTGGTGAGCAGTGAAGTGACTTTAAAACACTATCAAATTAACACAAAGAATATGGTATCCTAGAATTATTTTTTCCTGATAAGAAATGTCATTGTTGAGAATGTTTGAAAGGAAAGATGTTCTTTTCCTTGTTTCTATTTTGCTGTTTGTGTCTTTGAAATAGCCCCTGTTCACGGACTCCAGAGTGCCCATCTGTCATCTCCAGCATTTGGGATATTGCTTCCAAAGCTAGTTGTGATTTAACACGGTATCTAAATAGGGCAAGTAATGAAGTATACTGCTTAAATCCCTCTGAGGGAATCTGCAGGACATCTGTGATCATTTGCACAATTGGGTTAGTCATAACCCTGGAAAGAGAATGTGGAATCCCTGAAGATACGAATTGTAATGTGCTGCAACTCTGTTCTCAAGTGTGTTTATGAAGAAAACTGGCACCTTGGAGTTAGCAAATGCTGTGGAAATTGGTGCATTCATACTTTTATAGAGAACCTAGGAGGTTATTTTTCACCCCTTTAAGGGGGAGGCTCACTTATAAATAGAAGCTGACCAGATGCTCCTTAACTGGGATGCTTTAACGCAATTACAGATTTCATCTGATTCTTGTTGAACGACCATGGTTTTTAAAAGGACTAAAACCCAAACCAGCAGCAACAACCATCCCCCCAAATGAGTACTTTTGAATACTGCAGCAATAGACAGTATTTCCATTAAAGGGGAGAAGGTTTTGTAGCACAAGGAATCTTTCAGAGCTGACAAAGACACTTAAAGCATTTGCGGTTGCTGTGATTTCTGCAAGTAGGGGTTTGGCATGTGACTGTCTGCGGCTTTTCATATGTAAAGGTGTAAAAAGCAGAGAAAGTAACACTTTATGAACTTGGGGGAGCTTCTTTTGTGTGCACATGGTTCTAAAATAAATAGTCTGCCACAGAAGCTGGCGCCTTGACACCTCTGAGTATAGTCTGCTCTGTAAATGACATCCATATTTAGAAAGCTGGCTGACAAAATAGCATGTCTAGGAATTTCTGTGCAGTGAAGGATGTGGAAAGAAGAGGCTGACAGACGTGTTGTGTTTTTAGGGAGCCTGAAAGCTCAGGTTTAAAACCCACAAACCCATGTGTGTCAGAATAAAGACTTTCAAGGTGAAGGAAGCTCTTTAACCGGACAAAAAGCAGCAATCATGGGAGAAAGGGGTATTTAGGAAGGAGCATAGATCACCCAACCCACCCCCAAAATAAAACCAAACAACCCAAACCCAACCTCTGTCGGCAGTGCAGAAACAGCTTCTTGGTACCGTGTCAGTATGTTTTACTTGCGTCATTGTCCAGAGGCTTTGCTTTAAACAGTTACTCAGTTAGAAATGCTATTTTTGATTCTGTGCTCCTTCTGAGTGGAGGCACTGGGTTGTGCCATGTGTGTTCCCTGATTCAGATGATGATGAGCAGTCAGCACCGTGGAGCATGTGCTGCTTTCCACTTGGAAAGATATCTGTCTGGTGATTTTTTTAAAGATAGGAACATTGGCCATGTTCATCATTTCCTGTCATTTATCGTTCGTTTAAAATGCCTATTTCATAAAATCTAGGTTTTACAAGTTAAAAGCCTCCAAAACTGGTGTGTGCCAGGGCTTCAAATCTGGGCTTCAGAGTGGTTGTCTGTTGGTTTTTATCATCTGATTTAGTTCTGATTCTGACTTCATCTTTTTTCTCCTTGGCTGTTGAATTACTTTGTTTCCTGAAGGGAGGCGAAAGAGAAGCCCCTGTTCTGTGTTATGAGAACCCCTGTCATTTCTTTGTCATCTCCCCCTCTGCCAATGCCTCACAACTGCATGAGCAGCCTAACGAAGTCAATAGCGTTCCTGCTGGCAGGCTGCAGTGTGGGGTAATTCATCATGGCCCTGAAAACTTCCCAGGTTCAGCAGCCTCCTGAAACTCAATCTCCTTCCCTGTGTTCTTCTTGATTGTGAATCTGATTTGATGGGAGGAAATGTTCTCTTTCACAGCGTAGAGTAACTGCCAACCTCTGGAATAAAACAGTGCAGGGAACAACTAAGGTATTCGCTGAGTCTGAACAGAGCTTCTGCATGGGAAATGAGTGCTTTCCTGTCAAATTCAAATGCTTCAAGCAACAAAAAAGCCCTGGAGTATCTTTAGATGGTATTTAAGCTTTCCTAAGGTATGGGATTTCAAAGGCCAGGCTGGACACAGGGGCTTGGAGCAGCCTGCCCTAGTGGAAGGTGTGGAAGTGTCCCTGCCCATGGCAGGGGGGTGGAACTGGGTGAGCTTTAAGGTCCCTTCCAACACAAACCACTCTGTGATTCTCTCATTTTTGAGAGATGAGGTGATAAAATGCTGCAAAACATAGCAAATACTTTGACTGCCTTCATTGTGTGTTAATGTGGGAATGTTCCTGAGAAGCTTTTGTTTAATCCTCTGTAATTCCATTTCTTTTTTAACACATATTGGGGGCTCAATGACACTTCCAGGAGACTTGGCCATAAGCAAAAGTGACAAACTGGGAGGAAGGCAGGGATTGAAGTGGTTTTTTATGGTCGAAGTGGTAAAACCTCACTTCCAACCAGTGATTTCTTCTACCCAAGTGTATCAGCGGTACAGGTAGAGGTTGACCTTGCCCTTATCCCCGTGTTGCTAAAAGCCCTGTGCTCCTCTGTGATGCAGTAAGAAACTGAGTGATGGTGTCAACGTCTCCTTTATGGTTTCATCTTAATTCAGACTCCAGCTGTGACCTCCTAACATACAGCTCCATATGATGCCAAGTAATGAAAGGAGTTTTGATCCCTCCCTTTTGATTGTAATCTAATCTCAATGTATGCAGGCATAGAGGATACACCTTCAGAATGTGTTCACTGACTGAGCTTTCTGCATGACTGTCCCCAGCTAGAGAATGGCTGCGAGGTTCCATGGCAGGGTGTATCCATTCATTTATCATCTGCTCCCTTTGTCCTCTCCATGACTTCTCTGTGGCAAGATACACAGTAAGGTGTTTCCTTTCCTCAGATCTCTCACTGGCCACTGGTTGGTGTTGATCTGGTTTGTGACTAAGTGTTTGTAGCCCCATTCCTTGCAGAGCACAATGTAGGTTTCTAGTCCTTCTCCTCCCTGACGCCATTCGCTATACAAAAACACCACCACCACCACCAAAATTCAGTACTGTATTTATGTATGCATGTATTTATGTAAAATTTATTACTGTATTTATATATACTATATAACCATAACTTCATGGATACATATAGTATGTACTTACGCCTTATACAGATGTCCTTAAGCCTCAGTAGTGCTCTTTGGAGCGCCGGACTATTTGGAAGCACTCAACTTTGGTGGCACAAACCAAGAAAATCCAAGCATTGGCTTTTGATGCTGCTTGTACTCTTGCTTATACATATAAGTGAGTAGGTTTTGTGCCACAAGTGATGCTTTCTGAGTGTGCTGTAAAGGTTTTGTGTAACATGGGTTACACATGGGACATAGGTTTTCTCTCAGGTCAGAAATGCAAAGAGGGTTGCCAGAGAAACCCTGGGTGAATGTTCCTCATCATTGTTGCATGCAGTTCTTGTAGCACGAATGGAGCTTATGCACAAATAGCAAGAGGGTAACAACACGTGTATTGCTTTGGTCTTCAGAACTCATGGCTGTTCACAGAGCTGTGCTGCAGAGCTTGATTTCAGGAGAGCAGGCGAGTCTCAGCCGTAGGGGTCGAACCGCAGGTAGCCGGAATCAGCGCTGCCTCTCAGACTTTGTCCTTGTGATTTTGTTCCATGCACTGGACGAGCTCGTTGTCTCCGACTGCAAACGTGTTACTCTGAAAAGCCAAAAACGAGAGGAGGTTCAGGTTTCTCCTGTAGGGAGCAAACAGGCGCAGGATGTTCCTGAGCGCTGGTTGAGGCGCTCAGCGCGCAGGGCGCAATGTGGTGAGCGGTTAACAAAGCCTTTTCTGGCACAATGCTGCCACTAGCAGTTGTTTCGTGGTATTACACGTGGTTTTAATCAAAGAAGTGCCGGTCATGGAAAGATTTGGATGTTGTTTATTAAGCAGAAAGGATGGAAATTGCTGCAACAGCCAGGCTGATGTGAACAGGAGGGAGGAGAATGGTCCAGTGACCTGCGATCTAAGTTCTAAAGGTAGATGCTTTAAGAGCAGCCTTTGAAGGGTCTCCGAGAACTTTAGTCCAGAAAAAACAGTTGCCTCATGCCAAAAGAATGTTAATTTCCCTTTAGGCCCTTCCTCTGTTTCTTCAAGTGCTGTGGAGCAGTGGAAAGAATTGACTATCACGGGTTTCAAAGATAACCTCGAGCGCCGAGTCTGTAATAACTTGACCTGTACATTCTATTTTGAAGTGTTGTTTATGCTCAAGTTTCCTTCTAAGAAGGAACAAACTGGTGGCTGGATCCTCACATGGAAAAGGAGCACTTGAAGGTAGTTTATGTCTCTCTTGCTGTTGGGTTTGTGAGGTACATGAGCAATCAGAGCCTATATTGGGGTTGAACTGCAGCATCCTGTTCTGTTGTGTAAATGAAGAACATACACTATTATGCTGGGCTGAAAAATACCTGGCATTTCTTGGTTACCGCAGTTAGGAATGGTTGCACTGAGTTCTGTGGCTGTTGCTGTTCTTTTTTCTGTGTTGGGCCATAAGTACTTGTTGTTTGTAGAGACGAACAGGCTAAGATCATGCTGCATGAGGCCAAAATGGCCAGTCCTTTTCTGATCCCTGCTCCCTCTCGGGTTAGTATTTTGTGAGTGAATAGATGAGTATTTGCTGGTCAGATATATGCAGAGGTACAACTGCATGCTGACGCAGTAGGTTCTTGTTGCCTTTGTCTAGTTGGGAAGCCAGTTTGTCATAGCACATATCCCTTGTTTCGTTGTCACAGAAATACGTTTTCCTCCTTTTTGGGCCTTACATTTTATACTTTTAGAAGACTGTGTCAGATGTAGTCCGATTTTCCTTTTTAGTAATGCCTTTAGACTTTCTTTTTCAGAGTAAACGGGACCACCTCCTTATGAATGTCAAATGGTACTATCGCCAGTCTGAAGTCCCAGATTCAGTCTATCAGCATTTGGTTCAGGACAGACACAATGAGAATGGTAAGTTAAGGCCTCCTTTACTTGTACTCTGAAGTTTTAACAGTCCGGAAAGCAAGGACACTTTATGCTAGGACTGCTGATGAATACAATGTGCTAGATTGGATGAGGGTGTTTCTTACCTGCTTTGTTTGTTCTGACTCGTGTATGTCCTGTCACCATGGCTATAATCAGATGCACATCAGGTATGGTTTAAGTTCTGTGCTGTATTATACTAATCCCTTAAGGGAATAGAGAAGGAAAATAACACTGGATCCTGTGTAGGCCTTCTGGACAGTGCACTAATACTGAAGTGGCTGAAGACCAAGTATGAAGAAATTGTGTATGTCTTCTATTTTTGTGATCCTCCCATAGTGCCATGAGAGCCCAGCCTTTTACATTGCACCTATGGGCGCTCACTGTGATTAATACTGCAGTAAGTGGCATAACTGCAGCTCTCATAGCTGAGTTTTCCCTTTTTCTCTGCAAAACCAAGCATGATCTTGGGTTTAATAGAAGCAGAAGAAACTTCAGTACATATTCCAATGTCATTTATCTCTTGCCTCTAGGGGAGACATAACATTTGCTTCTATTCTTACCAGGAAATTTCCTTGAGGCAACTGTTAAAACGCTGCAGACACTCCAAGGTGAATTGTGATGATAGAAGTTGATGATTAAAATGTGGAACATGGCAATTTTTTGGTGCATGACAGCACCAAGTTGAGCTTCCAGTCTCTTTTTTGCAGGCATTAAGGACATTTTGTGTGGGCTTTAAGCAAAGGCTGCACAAATCTAACATTCCTCTTACTATATTAGAAACTTCTAACGCTGGGATTATAGGCACAGCATCCAAAAGTGAGCAGTTAAACTTTTCTGTGCCACACTCCTCCCTGTGTGGATAAGTCTTTCTGTGTGTGTTCTTCAAAGGCATTATAAAGAAGTCATGGAAAAATTCTCATTAACATTGAGGATTTCCTGTATTTGAATGTGGATATCAGTACTGATGTCAAAGCCAGAGCACTAAGCAGTTAATACTGCCAAGATTTGGTTGAAGATTTGAGGTCAAGTATGCAGAACCACCAAAATCTTAACTCAGAAGGCAGAAGTCAGTGATAACTTGACTTGCTCAGTTCCTCTCACCCAGAGGTGACCACTTAGAGTGGTCCGTATGTGTCATCTAGCGCCCAGAAAGCTCTTCAGCAGTTCTTTAGCTATGGTAGGGAAGAATCCATGTGTAAAAATGGGTATCACGTTATTCCCATACCTTACAGGTGATGGAAAGAGTGTGTGTGTGTCATCTTACCACTGAGCAGTGTGTATGTAAGGAACATTCTCCATCTTTGCCCTGTAAATAAACTATCACATGTCAATGGTAGGTGCTTTCAGACTCCAGCTAACGTCTTGGTGGGTTTCTCTTTGTGTTTTTGCTTTCTGGCAGACTCTGGACGGGAGCTTGTTATAACAGACCCAGTTATCAAGAACCGAGAGCTCTTCATTTCAGATTACGTTGACACCTACCACGCTGCTGCCCTCAGGTAAGCTGCAGAGGATGCGGTGCAGCGTCTGAGGTGGGGGAGAAAACACAGATGGAGGGAGAGGTGCTTTCTCTGTTTGTGCGGGGCTCATTAACATACTGCTCAGCTTTCTCCTCTCTCCTCAGTAATTAACTTGTGTTATCTGTTCCCATTCAAAAAGCAGCCGTAATTCTCCAATCTCGTTTTCATCTCAGTTAATCAATGTTGCTCACAAGATATTGTTTCCCATCAATGCCAATTTAGGTTATTGCTGGCTCCTGCAGAAATACTACCCGGCCCTCCTCCGTGTTTGATTTCCCTATTAACAATAGCACCTCCTAGTAAAGTGACTGTTAGGATGCTGCCATGATTAAATTGCACTAAAGGCTTTTTCTCTGAGGCACTTGTCATTGTTGCAGCTCAGCTAAGAGCTCCATTAAAAGCTGGCTGTACAGACAGGAGGTAATGGACCCCAATATTGTTCCCTGCACTGTGTGCCCTTCCTGGAAGGTTGCTGCTCTCTTTCCTCCCCAGTTTTGAGCTGAAGTGCCTAACCTTTGCCTAGGCTGAGGGGGATGTGCCGGTGCTTCCCAGTGTTTTCAGATGGAGGCAGGGAGGCGTTATTTTTCAGCACGGTTTCCACACGCCAAACATGCGTGGATATTGTCAGAATGCAAATTGAATAATCTCCCTGATAATAATGCTCAGATGGTGTTTCAGCAGAACCATCTGGAGACGTTTTTTGTTCCCAGCCCCTTTGCTGAAGCCACTTACTGCAAGACAAACTGGCTGCAGCTTCTGTTCTGTGGGTGGGAGGAAGTCTTTGATTTACATATTAGACTTCTGTTATGAACCTGAAGAATTCCAGTGGTGTGCTGCAGTCTCCTGAAACTCCACAGTGCTTTCTCTGAGCTGCAGAAGGTCGTCTTCCAATGTGAAACCTGCATGCTCAGGAACAAGCCAGCCAGAGCTTGGCTGCCTTGATGGAACCAGGCTTGGAAATCGAACCGTCTGCTTGAACAGAGAGATGCTCGAGTCTTCCTTGGGAGCATTTTAACCTCTTTGCTACATCCTTTCTGTGCTGTAATCTTTAAAGAACAGAGAAGGATGGAATGTATGTGTATATACCAAGCAAGCTTGAAAAATAACCTTCTGTTCTCCCCATCCATAAAGAGTGAAGGCTCCTGGAAGATCAAACTGATCAATTCCTCAGCCTGTCCTCTGTTTTATCTGTCATCTTGTAGTTTGGAAGCGCACAGCACAGGCAGCTTTCAGAGATCTTTTGTTTCTCTTTGGCAGATGGTTTCACTGTAGCTTTGCTGTGTTCTGGATTCTTCATACTTGGAATATTTCTTACCAGCTTGGAGATGGTATCTAAAGATGCTGAGAATTGAGAGGATAAACTTTGGCAGGATAAAGATTACATTTTTGCTGATTCTTTCCTAGCAATTTGCCATTAATCCATGTCAGTGATTTTCAGTGTACAAGATGAGCATCAGGGTAATTGCACGTGGTGTTCTTCCAGCTCGAGAACACAAAGCAGGCAGAATATGTTGTGATGCATGAAAGGAGGCTTAACATGAAGTTCTAATTTATTCTAATATGAGATTATTTCCCTGTCCTCTGCAAACAAATGGCTCTGGCCACACAATGAATTGATGACAAACTGGGAAATAAAACCAGTCATTGGAACCACCAATTTTCTGCTCTAAGCAGTGGAAAAATTTAACTATAGGATACTTGTAGATCCCTGGGGAAGTGTGCAATGAAAGTAACGTCCTTCTTACCTGTGTGCTAAAGCTTTGGGGTAATACGTAGTAGCACTGGTCTGAAATGCTATGAGCAAGACGTACTGCTTTCATGAGTGTAGATAATACAAGGTTATTAGGAAAGCCCTTTACTGTCAGATGAATTATTGAAAGGAAATGAAATCTTTTCCCCCAAAATACCTTTAAAATGGGAATTTAATATGAGATACCCAGACAAATACCCCTCCTCATGTTCTTTCTTTCTAAATGACTCAACTGGAAAACTAGCTGGAGCCAGCAGGGATGAAAGAAATTCATCAGTATTTGTGTGATGTCGGGGTTACAGCCCTTGCTAATGTTCCATTCCAACCTGGCATGACCTGTGCAACACTTTGTCCTTTGCCAGAAAGTGATTGATTGAGAATGATGCAGTCATAGGGACAGTTGTGCTGCCTCAGCTCACAGCACAGCCACATTGATTTTGTCTTAAACCAGTCAGCAGCTTCATTCATCCCTCATCCTTCTGGGGTGTTTTTTCCTCGCCTATAAGGGTTGATGTTGTTTATCAGAGAGCTGGTGTTGCAAGGCAGGGTTCTCTTGATTGTTGAGCGCTTGACCATGAGAAGATGAGGAAGGAAAAGCAGGCTTAGCATTTCAACTTCCCAGTCTGGTCTTCAAATACTCGGTGCTTTTAAGCTCTGTTGAGAAGGCCGGGCAAACAGATCCACTATTATTACAGGCAAAATAGTTGTTCATCTTGGGGGACTGGTGGCAAAAGCACTTTTCATTCAATTCTACCCAAGACTGGCAAACCTTTTTACAATGTTAAATTAGCCCCATAGCTTATTTATAAGAGCAAAGGCTGTTCAGTAAAAGGAAGTGGAAAGAGATGTGATCTGTGTTAATAGCAGAAAGCTTGACATCCTGTAAAAGAGCAAAGTCTTGTGCTTTGTTGATTGCTTTGCATCAAGTTGAGATAAAAAGCACTAATTCTTTGCCTGTCTGCCCTGTTTGTCTGTGCCCGCTTCTGATCTGATTTACTTGGCAGCAGCAAACTGCAGTGCACTGAATGACAAAACCCCAGCAGCTGTTGAACATTAACAGACCAAGAAACCCTTGAGGAAATGGGATGCGACTTCTTACAGCTCGTCTTAATGCTCATCCTTAAGGATAATGACTTCATCAACAAACCATGTTAAAAATTATTAACAATCTGGTTTAGAACAAGCCAATAAATCCTCTTTTCCCTCTTTCCCCCCCTCTCTTTTCTTTTAATGTCTCTGTTTTATGTATGAAAGTGGAAGGAAGAAACTTCAGTGTGCTTGGAATTTTCAGTGTTAGGGTGGCTAAAACCAGCGCAGCTTTGCTTTTGAATTGGAAGTGCTATTAAACTACGGTTTTATTTAGCTTTCTAAATCAAAAGCTGACTTCCTGAATAATACAAAGAGTAGAATTTTCAAAGCTTCCTTGAAGCATAAATGTAGCAGGACTGTAAAAACTTGGAAAAGAGAACATATTCAGGGCTGTATTTTTAAGGTAGATACTGTTCATTAATCTGAAATTGGGGCTCCTCAGGGCTGGTGTTGGCTGAACAAGAATGGATGGATGTTTATAGAGCATCATTGGAGACACTGTAATTGCATTTTCTTCTCTTTCCACCATGGGAAGAATCTGCATGGTTATTTGTTACCAACAGGCTTATATTTACGACCTTCTAGACGTTTATGAGAACACAAGGATGTCTGTGGGCTTATACACAGATTGCAGTGGCACTTAATTAAAGTCATTGTTTCTCAGGACTGAATTCTAATGCCATTTTCCCTCTTTCTTTCAGAGGGAAGTGTAACATCTCCCATTTCTCTGACATATTTGCTGCTAGAGAGTTTAAAGCCCGAGTGGATTCATTTTTCTACATCCTGGGCTATAATCCAGAGACAAGGTAAGTGAAGTGACTTTTAAAGGCAAACTTTACCACTGAGCTGAGCCTGTAGGAGCAGGAAAACTACTCACAGTTGAAATCAAGTATGATGCTGATGGGTAGGGAGGAAGGGAATATGAGGGAGAAGTTGCATCTTCCTATGAAGTGCATGTACAGGAGTAGGTAACAAAGTTGTGCAGCAGATTATGACATCTGGTTGCATCTCTGGGTCAGTAACATCCTGCTTCAAAGCAGGCTTCTAAACAGTAAATTTCATGCTTGCAGTCACGAGCAGGAATTCTTAGCTGTGTCACTGGCTAAATGCACACCCCTGGAAACGCTTCTTAAACTCACTTCTGTTAAGCAGGGTCGAAACTTGCACACCTGAGAAGTCAAATAGATCGTTTTAAAGCGTGGGAATTCATGTTTTCATGTGTAACTACTTGCATAGGGTCTCATATCAACCATTCTTAGTTTATGCTTTGCTGGCCTGAAGCAAATTAGGGGTACAGAAAGGTGGTTTAGGGAATTAATACATATCTAAAGAAGGTGTGTCTAGCAGGGAGTCATCCAACCCACCTCCATCAGCTGTGGTTGCAAAGCAGGGTTGACACTAGGCTGTACCTTCATTACTCTTCAGGTCCAAGCCATGTCTCTTATATTTTCATGTATGTAGTTTTGGAAAGCCAGGGAATGCTTTACAAATACTGGCTTTAAGAAGTTTGTTGTGTAGGGGTGCATTTGTGCGAGCACTTGACTAAAAGATGAATAGCACAGCAAGGTCTGTGCTGGCTCAAAGCTCTATTGTTTCTTTCAGTGCAGAAAACAATTAGCTGTGGACTTTGATTCTAGAGATACTGTTGAGGAAAGTATTCTTCTAAGTGGGGATTAGATAGGCCTATAAAGAATAAATATTTGAGTTGTTACATGGTAGATTTCGTGTTTTTAATGCGGATAGGAATCTTTATGCTTCAGGGCATAGCCAACCACTAACTGCTTGCAGTTAGGAAGGAACTCCCCGTGTGGGCATTTTATTATGTAATTGCCTATTTATGAGGCTGCCTTTACCTTGCTCTGAAGTGTCTTAAACTGCCCTTGTGTCTGAGATGGGGTGTTGGATTAGGTAAGCTCCCTGAATAGATTCAGTTTGCATTCATAGCAGGTATCAGTGTCAGTCCCTAGGAGGCAATCTTGCTAGTGCATGGTGCAGAGCTCTGGGAAAAGAGCCTGAAATCCTGTAATGGTTCATAATGCGATATATTAACATGTTTTTGTAACATCATTCGTATGTTCTTTTGGAGTAGTCCCACAAGGTGAGGCATTTATGAAGTCTGTAGTGCGTTGCATCTGATACTCGGCATCATGCTCAATGCCTGTATTTAACTCTGTCACTCTGGTGCATTTTGAGGGTATGAATGCTAAATGAACTATTTGTATTAGTGTTCAAGTTCTGCGTTTAATGGATGATTTCTTTTATGAAATGCCATTTGTGAGTACTCACTGTGGTTTTAAACCCACTTTCTGGGTAGAAGTAGCTGTTAATTCTTCCAGCTATTAGAAAAGGAGTGACCCTGAAGAGATCAATGAAATGACAGAGCCTAGCACTTAGTGATCAGGTAATTACTCACACTAGCCAGTTCTCAGAAGGCAGGATTTTCTTCATTTGGTTACAGCCACTTTGTTTTGTGGTCGTGGTTTGCTTTTCAATCTAGTTCAAGTCTGTAGTTTTGTCTTGGAATGAGGGGGGATGGAGAGGAAGGATTTGAGTCTAGATTGCTAGAGGAGTTTTGAGCGTTTGCTACTGCTTTACAATGCATGCTTCTTTGAGTACCTGATTCTCGACAGATTTTTGCTTTTGGGTGTAAAAGTGTTGTAGTACACGTTCCAGGGTGACCTCTTGGGTGGTTTGTCTATATAAACTAAACTTTGTCTTCAACTTGATCTGCTTTGATAACATAATGTTTTGTTGCACATGGGAAGGATGGAAAGTGTTTCATGGTAGCTTGAATAGTATGTTATAGATAATGTTCTGGGTACTGTGGTGTGACCCTCCTCAATTGACTTGAGGTAATGTGTGATAGGATGCACTCTTAGACCAAGCAAGCTTGAGCTGTGGCTTGTATCGACAAATGTGTATTTCTGTTTGAGTGACTTTACTTTGTGCTCAGCAGAAG
Source organism: Psilopsiagon aymara (assembly GCA_024733675.1). Classification (NCBI taxonomy): domain Eukaryota; kingdom Metazoa; phylum Chordata; class Aves; order Psittaciformes; family Psittacidae; genus Psilopsiagon; species Psilopsiagon aymara. The sequence goes on along the minus strand of JANRGW010041259.1, from coordinate 21,462 downwards.
ATGCTCCCATACTTTTCCAGGACTCTGAAATGCAGCTCAGTGGCTTGGGAATCTATTTTCTATGTTTTCAAGTGTTCTGTTTACAAAACAACCCGCAAAATCCCAGACCCCAAATACATCCAAAGCACTGATGTGCTGGAGGTGTAATCGTGGGCCCTCCTGTGTGTAAAGGAAAGTATGCTTCATCCTTTCTATCTTACTTGAAAGCTTGCTTGGGAAATAGCTGCCAGGATCCTGTTGTTGATCATTCTGTGGTCTGGAGGTGCACACCTCTGTGTTTTGGGATAATTTTCTTCTTTACAGTGATTATGAAGCTGGTTTGGGTTTTTTTTCTCTACAGAGTTTGGTAAAAGGTTACACACTATGATTGAGTAATTCTCACATTAGTGAGAAACATCTGATTGTGGAATAAAAACCTAAACTAATCTCAAAGCCAGAGGCTGGTGTTAGCACTTTGACTAGAGTGTTAATCAAGCTACTGAGTACTTCTGTTGTCATGTTGCTGGCTCTCAAGAGTGTGGAATACAGCCGCTAAGCTTGTATAGGCGGCTGAGGAGGAAAACTCATTTTATGCTAAGTACTTTCAGATAATTAATTCCATGTCTCTTCAGAGCAGTGACTGCTCTGACACCGCCTAATTCCACTAACTCAAACTTGTGGCTTCCCCAAATGGGCAGATGAGATCAGTGCTTTATTAGAGAGGAAATGTTAGGTGAATTGTGTATGCCCTGAAATGAGTTTAGAAGCATTTTGAAGTATATAGAACAGCAGTCAGCAAGCATTAATGGACAAACAGACCTGATGTATCACTTAGAGACTCAGTAGCTGCACCGGCTTGAGTTAAGCTGTTGAGTTTGGTATTGGAGTCAGCAGTCAGCTCTGCCTGTTAAAAAGAAACATGCAGTAAGGCTTGGGAATGCTGTTCCCATGCTGCTTGACCACAGACAGCTGCTTTTCAGCAGCTCACATCTTACCACTCATTTACTACAAGCCTGATTCTTGCCCTGTCTGTAGTATAGTGCCATATGTAGCTGATTCAGGCAGGAACTTATTCCAGTCTTTCCTTTTGCACTCCGAGATCCTGCATGGGCTTACAGGCACAACTTCGAGCCCTCGCTCAAGGGTGCAGGCACACCAAATGCCACTGTTGGTATTGGCCTGTTTTGTAGTGTACTGGCATGTACCAGGCAATCAGTTCTCTGCTCTCAGGAATAAGTAAATACACTGAGGTTTTGTCTGACACTGACACTTGTAATATGCATAGGTTTTAATGCTGCTGGTTTTTTTACTTGGAACTAGAAATAACCAGATACTATTCCATGAACAGTTTTCGTGGCCATGAATCACAATTGAATTCCTCTTCCGTAACATTGTTTTGCGTTGTAGAACAAAATATTACCACACATACAAGGCACAGCTGACTTCTTGGAATGGTTGTTTTGGGAAGACCAGGCTCTTGTCTTGCTTTTATTCCACAATATTTGCCTTTCCTTTACAATCTCAAAGTGTTGTTGGGCGCTGTTATGAGTTATGTGTGTCTCTGAGAGGAGTGAAGGTGACTTGCTCTTTCTTACCCTTCATGACTTAGGATGTTACGTTGTCTGGAAGGGGATTTCTGTTGAAAGTCTGAATCAAGAGCCTATTTCTTCTTCTTTTCACCCTTCTTTTCAACAGAAAGCATAGTGAGTAGAGTACAAGTTTAAGGTCTACAACCAGACTGAGTCGTATATATTCTTACCAAGCCAAGAAGCCAGCATGGAGCTGTGTGTAAGCAGGGCTGTCAAAGCTTCCTCTTAATGCTGCCCTTTGGGAAAAAATGTAGTTGAATGGTAAATGGGTATCTACAACCAAAATGTGATCTGCAGAGCTCTGTTGGGATCCTTTCCTCTGGTTAATTTTTAACAGTCACAGTGTTTTGTCTCTATGCGGATAATAGCGCCTGGGGCGGTGACAGAGGGTGAAATGATGATCAAGATCTTAAATGATGCATCCATCCTTATGTCTCCAATCAGGCTCAATAGAACACTGTGACAGTTTGTGGTACACTGTATTTATAAAAGACAAGTCCTACAGTGTATCACAAGCCTTATTTAAATAGGTTTAGCGACTTGAAGTACAACCAGGAATCCTTCTGATGGGGGATACTGGGGGCTGTTTGTATGGTGTGCCCATGTGATGTGAAACAGATGGCTTCTGGATGCCTTACTGAGTTACAAGCCAAGTTGGTTTGTATCGCTCCTTGTCCCATATCCCTGGGAAAGAAGTATGGGAGGTGCTGAGCACACTCACTTTATGTCAGTAGATATTGTCAAGCATTGAAGTGCAGCTGATTCCTCTTAAACAGACAAAACCCCCTTTCTTTAGGTCAATGGATGTGTAACTTCCTTAGGTTGTTCTTTCTGCCTATTATTATTAATATCGTTTGGAATACATTATTTTTATGTGGCCATATCTCAATTTATCACTGATCTTAGAGGGTGACATAAAAGCTGACAAGTTTTACTCACATTCATGATGTGAACTTCAGGAGAATAAACCCATTTCAGAAGAGCAACAAAACTCCGCAGGAATACGCTTTAGCTACAGCTGAAATCAAGACCAGATACATTTGACCTTGGAAGTGTTGCCTGAATCAGGCTGCCCAGCGTATTTGAGGTCATCATCTTTTCCTAGTGTGTAAAACATGCTCAGACAGTCGTGTCCGGGGTGCGTGGCCTCCTGTAATACAACAGAAACGAGCTTATGGAATGTTAGGGTGGGTTTATCTCTCTTTCAAAAAGTGGTTTATGAAACTTCACTGTGCTGCTGGAAGGTTGAAATGCATAGCCTCTTATAGCTTAGTACTTAAAAAAACCCATAGGAACTTCTATCGTGGTTGGTTTTGCTTGGTTTTAAATGTGTTTTTAACAAGCATAAGCCAAGCCCCTCTATCCTGTATCTTTGGGAGTGGCTCCTTCCCATTATGAATGAGCTTTGGTGGCATCAGGGAGTTCCAGCAGGGCCATGGAGGCTGAAATGTTCAAGTTCCTGAATGCAGGAATTATTATTGCAGGTTCGTTGGAGGAGCCACGCTCTGTCGGTGAAGGTTCCCAAGGAGGGGATGGGATATAGCATAATATGGGCAGCAAAGGTGTATCCACCTATGTTATAATAAAGCTTTCTTGCTGGATTGTCGGAAGGGAGAAAGTCAGGGATTTTCATGGGGCCTGATGTGTTCTGCTCAGTGTTTCTGTGCTGTAAAACGCGGCATTGGAGGCATTTAGCCCTGTCTATCCTCACCTTGGATTCAGGCATCTCCAGGCTCTAAAATGGAGGCCAGGTATGCTAATTAAAGCCTTTTGTGCTCTAGGTGTGAGGGATATTACCTGCACCTAAATGAGTAGCTAAGAGTCGTTTTGAAAAGTACATTAATAAACAGGAACACCAAAAACAAAGGTGCTGAAGGCAGTTCAGTGGGTCAGGTCCGGCTCCCCTCGGGTTCACCTTGCCTTCACACCTCCTTGGAAACAGCAATGTCAATGTTGCTGTGAGTGCCTTCTTTAAATGCTTTTTAATACATCCTTTCCGTGTTCTCATGCAGTGCATTACTGACAGATAGAATGAAAGCGTTTTGTGAATCAAAAAGCTTTCCTAACAAATAAATCCTATACTAAACCACGAAGCTTTGTCATTTGCATCTGTGCAAACCTCAAAGCCTTTTAATCTCGTTTTTTCCTAAAGCTCCTCACAAAGTAGATAAAAGAAGCTTTTAGAGACCTTTCTTCGATCACTGTAGTTTGCTTGGAGGAGGTGTATGTATCTCTGTGTCTGTCTCCGTCTATAAGAAGGGCTGGCACGGAGATCTCCAGCCTCGGAGCCGCTGTGCTCGGCAGCGTTGGCTGTACCAGATCCCCTCGCGAAGGCCCCACTTCCCTGCACACTAGCTTGGTATGCGGGAGCTGCCGAGTCTGTTCCGAGCTTTATTTACGGAAACAGCAGGCTGGAGATTGATTGCGTTGGAAGCCACGGTGTGGATGAGGGAGGGTCACAGCACATGCTCAGTCCTGTCAGTCCGAGGGCGAAGTTTCTGCGTTCTGCGTGCAGGCTTAGGTCATAGCACAAGCTCAGTGGAAGCTCTCTGAGGTCTCTCAGACTGCATGTGCCTCCATTTTGAGTTGGTAGAGTGGAAAAGGCAGAGTTTTAGCTGTTAAGTAAGAGGGTTCAGGAATACATCTAAACCCACAAGAGCCTGTCATAGTCATGGATGATCCATTCAGCCCCTGCAGGTAGGCTGCATCACTCTGGCCTCCCCTAAACGATGCTGATTTTTGCTGTTATGTGTGACTTCTGCAATGTTTATGAAATCATTTCATCGCTAGTGCATGTTCCTCAGAACCTTGTAATCCCATCGGCTTTGCCGTGCAGCTGCTCGTGCGGTGCATGAGGGCACTGAGCAGGGGATCTGCTGCCTGAGGGGTGCATGTACCAGAACGTGGAACCTGTGTGGGCTTATCTATACATTTCTGTATATCTTATTTTCCCTCGTGGTGCAGTCAGTGGTGCTGTCTGCGTGCCAACCCCCTGGCAGGTCCGGAGGGGGCTGCAGAGGCTCCCCCTGCATCCCTCTGCACGATGCAGGGACCGAGGTGGCTGTTAGCAGATGCTTGGGCCTGCAACAGGGTGCTTAGGTGATATCCCAGGAAGGGTCGCAGACCCATTGGTTGCTCTGAGGATGGGTGGTTCTGCTGTCGGGGCTGGGATCCTGCTGACACTTCCTCGGGTGTTAGGGGAGGAATAAGTAGTCAGCATGGCTGTGCTTGCTTGTCAGTCACCTGCATCTAAAATGCAGCGATGGACTTGTGCATTGAGGAGCTTGTGGCATGACGGCTGCGTAAGAGAGGCTGTGGTTTGCTCAGCCTACCAAAACACCTGATGGTATTCAGCTCAGGCTCTGCGGTTTGGTGTGATGAGGGTATGGTTGCAACTGGGTTTGAGGCCCTTGTGAGGCAGCCATTGGTGACTTGTCACTGCGAAATGTAAATGGATTTGTAGGGACTTGGGTGTGTTGAATGGGAGCAAACTTGATTCTGCAGCGTGTTCTCATGCACAGTAGCGTCTGAACTTGTGCAGACCCCGGGTGCTGCTCAGCTGCAGCTCTCTGGCCTGCGGAGCCGATCCCAGCACCACGGGGCTGTTGCTGAGGGGAAATACTTCAATCAGAGCAACTCGTTAGTGAGTCACTGGAGTGCGTCGAGTGCGAAGGGGACGGGATGGTTTGTGCTCCTCAGTGACATCTCTGGGGCTTTATAGCAGAAGGCTGACTTTGAGCCTTGCCCACATTGCCATTCCCCTGGGCAGCATGCATTGCTGCCTCTGGTCGGATGCTGAGGTATGAATGATGACCAGGACTGCATAGTTTTGCCTGTATTAGTGCCGTGTCCATATGTTTGCTGTCTGAACTGTCATTCCCTTTTCAGCTTCTGTTTATACCTGGAGAGCATAACGATCAAGGCCACCTATTTAGCGTGGATCGCTGGTCACTTGTGCCCTTGGCTGAAGCAGAGATGTGCTGGTGGTTATAGAGCACAATCCCCTTGAGCTTCAGCCTGGAAAGTCAATGGCAAGGGGTGTCTGTGAGCTTTAAAAACACCCCTAATAAAGCAGCTACTTGAGTATGTACAGGAATATGACATTGCTCTGCAGGAATACAGGGTAGGACACCTTCTCCTTACCGCTTGTTTTAAATGTTGACTGATAAGCAAGGAGAGAATGCATTAAGGGATGGGGAGGGTATAAAGCAGTGTGCTTGGGGCTGGTTTTCCTGTGATAGAGAAAATATGCCCCTTCTAAACTTCAAATGAAAATTTGGCCCTGCTTCTTTTTGAAGGCTCTGGGGTTCATATGGAACAGCGCAGGAGGGAAGAAATGAAGGCACATCTGAGTTGTTCCAGGACAAAATACTGCATTTAGCAAAACAAATGCTTCTGGAATAACAGGCGAAAGAAGGGATCTGTCATTCCATCACTTGCACCTGAGAACTTGCAGTCGGTTGTGTTGGCTCCCAGCACCCTGCTGAAGGATGCCTGTGGCATCCTGTAGGGTCAGATACATGGAGCTGTTTTCATTCCCTGTGGCAGCCCTCCTCTTGCAGCAGAGCACCAGCAGCTTTAGTGGTCTCAGTTTTGCCTTTCCGGGTGCTTCAACACAGCTGTCTTTCACCTCTGTTGCCAGTTGAGGGGTTGGTCAGCCAGTTTGTAAGGAAAGCGGTTCCTCGGGTTTGTGCATGTGTGAATAAGTATGCTTTGGCTTAAGTAAAGCAACAACACAAATAGGAAATCAACCTCCTGGACCCCCCCCAAAACCACTCCCCCACCACCATGAAACCAAAGCAGGGAAACCCCTCGTTAGAAGTAGAAGTAAGGCTGACTGCTGTAAGTTATGTGTGGTACTAGAGAGATGCTTGGTGTGCTGAGAAGTCCCCTTCTTGATCAGACTGGGAGTGTGCTTCCATAGTTACTCCTTGTGGTGAAGTTTGCAGGTGGCTGGGTGCCCGGAAGATGCTCTCAAGCTCAGAGACAGTTGGTAGGTGGTCTGGTGAGTTAGTTCCACCCCAAATAACTCCTTGAAGTTAGAAATACACTCTGGGAGTGCTTGTGTTTTGTTCTTTGGATGAAGGAATAGTGGCCAAATCACTTGATAGTGACCCTTCGCTTTATTCTGGCCTCACTTCAGCTCTTCTCAAGACTTAGAGCAGTAAGATTACCTCTTCCCTCTCCCTTCAGTTCTTTAGGCTGCAATTTGTTTTAATTAGAGCGTTGTATTTCCAAGTGTATGGCAGAACCAGGTATATCTTCGAGCTTATTTTATGCTTCCCATTCTTCATGCTTATCACCTTTACCACATGCTGTTGCTTCTCCATGTATCTGCTAGTCAAAGCAGCTGGAGATTTGTGTTGTCAGGCAGGCTGAGTGGTAGATCTACCTTGATGAAGTGTTATGGAGAAATTAACTGCTCAGCTGCTGCCTGGTTCCACTACCCTGCATGTATGTGCTGAAGAAATGGTGCTGATGTAGCATATAGTGTGTTTTAGTAGTGAATATTAGCTTAGTGTGAAGGTGTTGCCTGGCCATTTTGGGAACTACACAGGAGAAACACATAAAGCAACAGAATTCTGTGCTGAATTCCTTTACATATTTACTTATCAGTGTCAGTGTTGCTTGTGAATAAAGTAACACTCTGATTCTATTAAAATCACATGTAGACCAGATAAAAACCTTTACATCATGCAGAGGTTCCCACTGCTTCATTAGTTTTGAGCTTGTGATCGGCATGGTGGTGTCTTCCTTATTTGAACAAACAAATAGCAGAAACCAGGTATTAGAGAGGTGATCAGTGAAATCTAGAGCTAAATATTACACAGGTAGTTCCTATGTGGAGGGAATGCTTTTTTCCTGTGCAATAAGTTGTGCCCCAGACTGGCTTTGCTATAATCACTTCCATCCTACCTTTTGAGTAGGGCGCAGTGCTCCTAAGGACTGCTTAGTCCTTTTCTCCTCATATATAAACTTGATGAAACATAACATTATCTTGTGAAAGCTTTCCCTGTTTGACTCAGACTTTGCAATCCCTTCCTTCCCCAAACAGCAGCGAGGGTGCAGAACACAGCCCTCCACTTCCTCCAAGTTCCTGCTCTGCAGTCACTCGGCAGGTTTGAGCTTGTCCCGCAGGTACAGATGTTGGTACACGTTTATCCATTCCTAGCGCAGATTGAGCAATCGCTCCAAACGTACCCATAGGAGTCCATTTGCCTGAAATTCGGGTTTGATTTTTCACTTGGAACACAAAATTGCATGTGGATATCTTTATTACAACACAGTTACAACGTATTTTAAACAGAACTTTAATTTACTACAGGCTGGCCATTAGCAAGAGTATTATCTGAGCATTAGGATGCTACTTCTAGAAAGGGGGTTGTAAAACCTTGCTTAAAGCAAGAGGTTTAAGGCCTCAAGTGCAAACTGGAGACAGGAAATTGGGTAACTTAAAGCAAAATGTTCTAAATGTAGAAAAAAATAGCTGGGAAAGGCTAAAAAGCCATTTTTAATCCGTAAATTGGTGTTGGTGCCCATATAATGAAAAGAAACCAATGTAATGTAGTTGGCTTTGGGGGCTGGGAGCCAATTCAGTTATCCTTGGGCACCTAAGTCACAAATTTGTGTTAGTTGTGGGGTTTTTGGTTAAAGATTGAATGCCTAAACCGGATTGTCCCTGTTGTCTTTTGAACTGTGTAGTGTAAGAAGGTAGCATGCATAAGAATGGGGGTGTTGGGTCCAATTGGGGATCCATTTGGCTCAGCATCCTGTCTCCCAGCAGTGCCCATAAGCAGATGCTTGGAGGAAGTTAGAGCTGTGATGTATGGCAGAGGCCGATTGTGTTTGTGGGCAGTCTATTTTGCATCACTGTGGTGAAATCTCATCACCTCTTTGGTGCTGCAGAGGAGCAAATGTATGTAAAGCTCTTTTTTTACAGTTGAGACTTTGCAGACAGAGTCTGCATAGGGAGGGAGGAGAGTGGTGGGGGAAGGTCTGAATTCTGTTTCATGGAGGCACGGAGTAAAATGAAACAGGGCGTCCTGCATGGATCTCTGGCGTGGAATGCCCATCCCTTTCAGGCCGTGGTAAACTGCTTTTTAACCAGCTCAAGTTAGAGTTCAGTAATTCTGTTCTCTCCTATTCTGTCCCTCTGGAGACGGAACGAAATGATCCTTGCCAGATGTTTGCAGAACTGCTTCTGAAGAGCTGCTTTTATTTCATCTTGGGTACTGGATCATTTGCATAAAAGGAATTGGGTTTAAAAACCCTTTTCTTGAGACTTTTTCTCCCCAAACCTCTTCAGATTCGTATTAATTTTACAGACATCTCAAATCTGTAAGAATTGCCTTACAAGTACTGTGCTTTCAATTTATGCAGCTGATGATCTCGCCAATAATAGTTACTGGTTACATCAGTGTACAGTTGTGATTTATGATCCCTTCTGCCTATAATGCATATAGCTAACCTGGGTTTGGTTTTAGTTAGTAAGCCATTCATTTTCTTGCCAGGCTTTGCATATAACCCCAGATTTCATAAGGTTGCCTATTAAAAGCAACAAACCACCTCCCTCTGCATATCGTAGCTTTAAGCAGTGTCGTTCCTATGTTAATCTCTCATCATATAAGAAAATTGACCTATTCTAATTGGCTTTGCACACAATCTGTGCTCACTGTGTGATGGTTGAATGCACGGTGATCACGATGCTGGTACCCTTCTGATCTCAACTTCAGGGAGCCCCATCCTTTGCTATAGGCTGTATTCCAGGATCCTGAGTGCTCCTCACACTGGTAGCACTTCACGGTTTGATTGTTGCAGCTTCCTTTGCACTCTCAACTTTGGGTTGGTTGTATGCAGGTGTTGCAGTGGTTTTTATCACGTTGGTTTTGAAACCCCTTTTTGGAAAGCTCTGAAGAGAATTATCCCCTGGCAGTGTTCAAGGCCAGGTTGGATGGGGCTTGGGGCAACCTGGACCCATGGAAGGTGTTCCTGCCTATGGCAAGGGTTTGGAACTGGAGGAGCTTTAAGGTCCCTTCCAACCCAAACCATTCTGTTTTATAAACAAGGAGGGTTAATCTTGCTTCTGTATTAGAAATAATGCGGAGCTGTTGCCAGCCTGCCTTGCTCTCCTCCCTTTTTTCTCAGGCTGATAAATTAAAGCCCAGCACCACCCTGTGCTGTCTTCTATTCCTTTCTCATCCTCACCTCTGAACTGTTTCCTTTCCGTGCTGCTACTTTTGGCCTTGAACCTCCAACCTCCCCTGGTGCTTGTGAATGGAAAGGACAAAGCCTGATTGAACCGAACATCCTCCCTCTTCTCTGGGAGCTGTTGGGAGCCAGCCCCTCTTGGATTAGCGTGTGCTTGTCCTGCCCCGCACTGCTACAGCAGCTTCTTGCCTTTTTGATATTCCATCGCCAGCTTCCATCTCCTTTCTGACCAGCCCCTGTTTACTTTGCAGAATACAACGTTGCCATGGCAACAGGTTACTTTTCAAAGGGAACATCTTGTCATTATATTTAATCCACTGCAGCTGAAGAGGACTGAAATATTAAGTTGTTGTTGCTATGGATACTGCTTTGTTACATCCGTTCCTTTTGTGTCGGATTTCATATACGGTGTTGGGGCCTCTTTCTTATTTCTTTCCCTTAGAATAAACACAGAGTGTCGTGCCATTATTATTGTAATTGCTCTCCACCAATATAATTTAGCTTAAAAACCTGCAGCACAGTTTGGTTTCCATAGCAAGAATTCCTTTTCCATTTGTAAACCCATTCCTAGGGATCAGGAAGGAGTCAAAACGATTTAACAAGGTTGGGTGCCCTTGCAGAGCCACCAACTCGGTGCCCTTCTGAAAGCCACAAGTTGGAGCATAGTGCAGCCTGTGCAAGCTGCTGAGAGCCTCATTCAGCCCAGCCTCACCTTCTGCAGGGGGAGCACCTTTAGGATATGGATATGCTCAGGAAATGGTGAAAAGCAATGAAAAGCACACAGAAATACCTCTCTTGACACTTCATTCTCATTTCATTCTTCCCACCTAACTCCACATGAACTGTTAGGAGCAAAAGTCCCATCCAGAACTTTGCTTTCCTTTTTGCTTGCTGATGCCCCACCATCCTGTAATCACCCTTGATTCTTAAAGACTTTATCATAATCAGTGTGATGCAGCTGAAGAAATTGGGAGTTGAGGGGATGTTGGGAGTTCTGTGGCTTTTCCTGTTGGAAAGCAGCTTAGAGCTTAGTTTTCTGTTTCATAACAAAACCTACTTGGGCAGCCTGTAGCTGGTGAAGTGTTGGAGCTGGCAGATGCTGCATAGACATGTTTGATGTTTGGCTTGCACTGACTGGTAGAGATCTGCATGGCTTTAAAAGGAATTGTGGGAATAAAGGAAGAGCATCAGCGTGTTCTGTTATCCACTTCCCCTGCCACTCGTAGAAAATGCACCCTAGTGTTTAATGTATAAAACTTTGTTGTAAGTATAACATTGATTTTTCCACCTCAGTCGTTTCTTTGCATAACCTGAGAACAGGAGGATGGTGTCAGATCATGTCTTGCGAGCTGTGCACTGGAGAAAAGCATTCTGACATGTTCAGGAGGCTTTTGGCACGTGTTTTAGAGGGAAGGCAGCATGAGACTGAGGATTACAAAACCTGTGGGGATTCCTGTCTGACAGGTTCTCCTGCTGTATTGTCTTGCACAGGGCCCATTCGGGATTCACTGCTGTGGTTTAAGCACTGTGCACCAATGAATAACAGAGTGGTCAGTACCGTGAAGTTTGACTTGGTGCACATAAGTACCTTACCTGGCAGATGCTCATAAAGTCATGCAAATATCCAAAATCCTCTGCAGTAAGATGCATGACTTTAGCTGGTGTTTAATGGCTTGGGCTCTCCATCATTAGTTTTGCTCAGGGCAAGCAGTTTATAGCCGTAATCTCAATTCTGAAAGTTTGAAGGAGCTCTTTCTCAGCCGTTGCTGTGAGCACAGCAGGATGAAGAAGAAACCCTGCAGGGCTGCAGCTTACTTGTCAAATGTCATCCTTATTCCTGTACCAGCAAATTGCCAGATGAATTCCAGCCTGTTTCCAGATTAAAGATGGGGATCTGTAAGGTTAGTGTCGAGGCTCACTTTAAATGACCTGCAGTTATTCAAGTGCTAAAATCAAAAGTTTGTCTTTTAACAGCTCTGAATTTTGTCATCCTTTTAATGTAATATGCAGAATATCAATAAAAGATGTCTGTTTAAATAGGAACAATTTATAGGAAAGGAAGAATATTCATCTTAATTGTATTGAATTTCTTTGGATTTGGTTGTGGTCTTTAATGCTGTTTTACAGGAGTCTTGGAAGGTCAGTTTTCATCTCTTCATCAGGGACTGTAGCGACAGGACAAGGGGGAATGGGTTCAAACTGAAACGGGAAGTTCAGGTTTGATGCAAGGAAGACGTTCTTTACAGTGAAGGGCGATGAGGTGCTCACACAGCTTGCCCACAGAAGTGGTAAATGCTCCATCCCTGGCAGCTTTCAGGACCAGGCTGGATAGGGCCTTGGCAGCATGGTCTGGGGTGAGGTGGCACGGCTCATGGCAGGGGGTTGGAACTGGATCATCTTATGGTCCTTTACAACCCAATCCATTCTGTGATTCTAATCAGTTTTGCCAGTCCTCATAATGCAAAGCTCCGTTCTTCTAAGATGATGCTCCAAATATTTTTATTTATGATATTTTCTCTTTCAAACTGAAACTGACCCAGAAGATGCTCATGAGGAGCATGGTATTTCCCATGTATTTACCTGTAGTAGGATGCATTCTCATTGCTGTTATTTTTCTTTATGTAATAGGAGGCTAAACAGTACCCAAGGTGAAATCAGAGTTGGACCCAGCCATCAGGTAAGGGATTTTGTTTGTATTCCGATATGCAGAGAGCACGTTTTTGCCACTTGATCAGTTCGGGTGACACTTGAACTGTATGCATTCAAAAACAACGAGTTGTTTCAATTCATCGTGAGTTCTTAGAGTTCCTTAGCTCACTTAATGAGATTTTCCTATGCCAAGTGTTGATACATTACTGATTTTGACTAGCAGCAGCGTTGTTGAGTCAGTTCTGGAGTAAGATTGAAGGAACACAAGTACCTAGAGCAAAGGAGATGAAAATCTCAGCTATTATTTGACACATTCTGGAGGTAAAACCAAACCAATCTCTCAGCTGGCTTTTACCAAGCAGTGCTTTTAATAACCTATAGAATTAACTCAGTGGTGTTTCCCAGTTATGCTGAAAGTGGAATTGAGTTTGTATAGTCGAACTATCACGTTGATGGTGTGTTGCAGTCCTTTTCATCAATCTGTGTATTTAAAGAAATTAAACCTCTATTAGAGGTGATGTTAAAGTCAGGATTTTTCCAAGAGCAGCATAACAAAATTAGAAGGATGGAGGAGCTTTAAACCTGAGAGAGGTTTGTTTCCTGTTGAGATGTAAGTATGTATTTATATCTGTTGCCATCTTTAACGCAGGGCACAGTGCTTTTAAGCGCTTCTGTTGTTGTAGCTGTCAATAATGCAGGATTCAGTGTAACCTTGCTCTCCTTTTTGGCTCTGTACATCCTCTGCCCGGTGTCACCTCTGGCTGTGCTTCTGCACTGACTTGTGTTGTACACTTGCAGTCTGCACATGTTCTCTTAGTGTTACAGTGAATGATTTGGCCAGCTGTGGTCCTGCAGCAGAAACATTAGGGGGCCCATTGTGTATGTATTGATTCAACAGTTGTCCGAGGAGTGAAATTAGCATTGAAATTGGAGCAGTTTGGGCCAGCTGCTAGAAATAGAGCTTTTCCTAAAGAGCCCCTCCTGTGGCTATGTGCCACCATCACCAGCTTGCTCTCTCCCTGCCCTTTGAGACAGGTTAGTTGGTCCTCACCCTTTTACCTGCATAACTTTCATACAAGCAGTTTAAATTCTCTTAAACTAGGAGGCATGGTAATTCTGGATGGTTACTGAAGTAACTCTTGTCTATAGTCTACAGAAGTCATGTTATAGTTATAGTATCTTATTTGTATTTCCCAGGAAGCTTTTCATGCCAGCCTTCTTCTCAATGCTGTAGAGAGGACGAGGTTTGATTTTAAAGATGGGGAGACCTCAGTTGTATTGTTCATCTGACTGTGAGAAGCAATAAGAACAGTAACTTGTTAAAGACCAGGGCCTTAAGTCTTTTGTATTGTTAAAATAGAAATTGAGAAAGCATGCGAGTGTGTTCAAGTACAGGGAAGCAGAATAAGGTTAAGGCTCTAGAAGCTGGGTTGTTCCTGGTATGTTAGTCCTAATTTGAGGGAAATCCTTCATGACACTGCAAATAATCAGTTCTTAAAGAGCATAACATGCAGCTCTGGTTTATAAGGCCAGATCCACCATTAGGAGCTGAGTGCTCTTTTACCTGTGGAATGGCCTCTGTCCTGACCGCGTGCTGGCTTTTGCATCCCAGTGATGAATGTTCATTCAGACTCGTAAAATCTCGTTTAATAACCACTCTAAGCAGACATTTATGAAACCTGCGTAACATTCTTAAGGATGTTTTGCATTTAGAGGAAAAGAACGTCCTTGGCAATTAAACCGGTAGTTTTCACTGGTCATAATAAGAGTACTGTAAATGATACCTTCAAAACAGCTTTCATCTCAAATTGTCATCTAATATTTTGGCAGGGATTAGTCACCTGTGCTGTAGGGTGTAATTACCAGGTGCATTTATGGGTGGAAAGAAAAAGTGGGAAGAAGGGCCACTGATACAGAGTACTGTTAACTTTCGCTTCCTTCATATTTTTAGCTTCTATTGTTCTTCCACTCATTTGCTGAGCATCTCTGTTTCAGGCAAACACCATTGCTAAAAGGATATATTCATTAGTGTAGGGTATAATCTTAAGATGTATGCACGGTGATTGTAGGCTGCGATAGGAAGTCAGATAGAAGATGATATTGCTGCTTTCCATTGTGTAGTCTGATTCAGGGACTAGATCCGTTTTCTTCCACCCACCTTAAGTGGTAATAAGTCGTCTGCACCAGAATCCAGAACTGAGATCCCAATGGTGGTTTCTGATGAGTACCTGATGCCTTCATTTTCCTTAAATTGTGTGTGTTACAAATGCTAGAGGTCTGTTGGGGTTGTTTTAATGCTTACTACACAGATACCTCAAACTACTGCTTGTATCATAGTAACAAATAGGGACACAAGTGAAGGTGAATATATAGGTTGCAGTTGCTAAAATTCACATGCACTGGAGGAGGAGGTTGGGTCTCCACTAAATGTTCTCCTATGAAGGCTTGGCTAGCAAATTAATGACCAGAGGTGTTGAGAGGAAGTTGTTCTTGGGAGTAACTGTAGTAATTCAGCATGTTCCTTGGGTACACAAGGGTGAACATTCATCTCTGAAAGCAGCCCAGTCACTAGAATGCATAGCTCGTAGAAGTCTCATCTTGCTATAATGCTTGCTTGTCCTTCTCCAGAAGAGAGGTTCAGTGGCATCCCCATTTTCCCGGGCAAGGAGTAAAATAAAGTACAGATTAAAGAGCAGAACATGAAAGACATCTGAACCTGTGACTCGTAATTACTGGTTATGTGTAAATGTTGCCTCTCAAATATGTTTAGCGTTGTAAGTATAGGAGGTAATTACAGGGCTTAAAAGCTGTTTCTGAAGAGGCTCTCAGCTATCTCATCCCCTAGCAGGAGATGACTAAAGATGCTAATTGGGTCTCAGGGTACAGTGGAATACTTAGTGGCAGAGTTCATTTCACTGAGCTATCTCACTTGCAGGAGATATCTTTGTTTCTCTTTAGAGTTTTAATGATTTGCTGAGGAGTTAATTTTAAACTTGGTATCAAATGTGTAGGGTTTTAAACTGATTTAAAAGGGTACACAGACGGTAGCCACTTTCTTGCCGTCTTTCATATTAGGATGTTACAGGAGTATGTTTTAGCCTGGGAAGCAGGAGTTGTAGCAGCATCTTTCTGACAGATGAAAACTGTCTCTTTGAGGGTAAACTGTTGGATTTCTATGCAGTAGAGGACTACCTATGCAGTACAAAATGGTTTACTTTCAAGCCATAGCATTTCTGCAGGCACACTTGCACTTGGTCTGCATGCAGAAGGGTTTCACTGGTGGTGGTGGGCTGAGAGGCGGTGTTAACCACGCATGATTATCCGAAAATGAACTGCCCTGCTCAAAGAAGGAATGCTGATAAAGTGATGTCTCATCAACTTCTGAAACTTGGATCAAGTGGCTCTGCCCCCTGTTGACTGAATATCTTCCTTCTATGTGATCATAATATTCCAGAGACTTTACATACTTTGCTATTGATAACACTGTGCGTCCTGCTAACATTTTTCACAGCTAATGTCTGTATGAACCCTCATTATTCTTCTTCCAGGCTAAGCTTCCTGATCTGCAGCCATTTCCTTCTCCAGATGGTGACACAGTGACACAGCATGAAGAACTTGTGTGGATGCCAGGAGTCAATGACTGCGACTTACTTATGTACCTTAGGGCAGCAAGGTAATTCCAGCCAAGATACTACAATGCCCTTAGAATGCTGTAGTGGAAGCATGGACCACTGTGTGTGTGCAGTGGCTACAGTCACTCCTTTCTGTTCCGTTTACCTGCTAGATTAATGGCACTGGTGGACCTCATCCTATTTCAGAGTATAAGTAAAGTACTTGTAGTTTGCAAGAATGCAGAGATGGGGGGAATCTGCAGTTTTCTAACATAATGAAATTAGTATTACAACAAAAAGGTTGCTGTCTCTGGTGAGGCTGGCCTCATGTATGGGGTTCTGTCTTCCATAATCCTGATCAGGCTTTGGTACTGCTGCAGTGCAGATTTTTACTGGATGAAATCCACTTAGATTGGATTTTACTTTAAAATTAGGTTTTTCTTGTGCTGGGCTGACTCAGCTTTGCTTAAGATCTGTTCATGGTGCCTTCTTTTACTTGTTTCTACGTTATCACAAGGTCCTGAAATAGGTGATTTAAGGTGTAAATCTACTATTTGTGTATTGCATGATGTGTGCATCAAACAGTGGCTGAAGACTTTAAACTTTTTTCCCCTCAAACCGTAAAGGAGCATGGCAGCTTTTGCAGGCATGTGTGATGGAGGATCCACAGAAGACGGTTGTGTTGCAGCCTCCCGTGATGACACTACTCTTAACGCACTCAACACAGTAAGTATATAGAATGACTGTATGGAAGAACAGGCTTTCCTTTTATTTCTGGGCCACTTGAAGCATGTAGTGCATAAAATATTTAGCAGATGAAATAGATTTTGGGATCACAATGTGTGAATGATGTGTATTAGGATATTGTAACTTCCTCTCAAGTGCCAAATTGTTTTCAGAAGTCACCTATAGAACTTCAGGAACAAACTTTTGGGTGGTACCTTTACGATGACAGGTAGTGAATGGTCTGCATGGGAAGCTGCTCAGGTCAAGTACATGAGCTGGAGTTGCTATTCATTGTCCTTTCATTCAGTCCAGCTAGTTTCTAGCTGTAGGAAAACAATAGTTATTTCCCAGAAGGAAGATTCATAATGCCATCACCTGTGTAGTGTCATGTCTGTGGCAATGACTGTCTGGAGTTTGTCCCACTCATGATCCAGTCTTACTCGTTGTTTATATTCGGATGCCTGTATCCAAATGTTCTCTTGCATAAACAGAATGCGTGTAAATAAAACGTTACTGAGTAGTTATGTAGTTGTAAGCGTATGTTGAGATGCTTACACAGTTTCAGTGCAGCCACAACAACTGACGGTATGGGGGAGGGAGGGGGCACTGTCATCAGTAATCATAGTACATGAAATGGTTTTTTAAGGTTAAGCTGAAAAAACCTATCTGTCGCTCCATATTTTTTGGTGACCCAGGGAAATCCACAGTTGTTTGCTTCCCCAAAACCCTGTCTGTGGGTTTGGGAGATCTGTGGTGGTAGTGACTAAGCTGAAGTGTGTCTTCATTGCTTCCTGAGGTGAATGTGTAAATCTTTGTCCTTTGGCTCCTTCCCTAAAGACAGCCAGTGTGTTAAAGACTTCGTGTTTGGCAAGAATTGCAGTTAAGTCTGTATTGCACATCCTGTTTCTTACCTGTTTGACACTTTAGTCCTTCCTTTCTCTGGGGATGCATGCTGCGTGATTCTGGTGGCTCACCACTCTAGAGCTTTCTAACTTGCTCTCTAACATCTTTCTTAGAGTCTCAAATCTCTGTTAAGGCCAGTAATCATCAGAAAGCTCTTGGAATAGGAATTCCTTTCCCTTTGTCATCCATAATAAAAGACTAATGCAGAAAATTCATTTAACTGCACTGCTTCACTATCTAATACATCCTTTCATCACTTGGGATTCCAAGGAGCCTGCAGTTGCACTTGTGGACTTCGTTCTTCTGAGACATAGATTTAGTCCCAAACGGTTTTGTTTCTGTTCTTCCGATTCTTTTCTCTTCATATTTCTAGTGCACATCTATTTCAGGTCACTGCTGATTTATCTCCTGAATGGGGGAGGGTTTCCCACGTCTGAAATTAAAGCACTCTACAAACTCTTATCCTCTTTAATCTTGTTTGTGTATGTGTAATAACTTTGACTGTGCTGCCCTGACTTCCCTTTCCCCTCAGTATGACATTGTAATGTATAGCAGTAAGACTTACCCCGTGGTTGGAGTGCAATCACCTCAGGAGCTTCAGCGTTGCTCAAGTTTCTCTTCTGTAGGCATTGTGGTGCAAGTCCTCTGTTCCTCTCCAGGCTGGATTTCAACCCGGTATTGACACAACGTAGTTCCTCTTCACTGCTCAGTCTGAATGTGGGCTGTTATACTTCCAAGAAACAACAGTGCAGAGTTTGACCCTAATGACTCTCAAAAGCTCCCCAGGCTTCTGTGGAGGTTGATGTATTCATGCTGCAAAGCTCCTCGCAGTACTAACACTGTTCAGAGCAGTTTTAGAAGGCAGTGGTGATACTTTCCATGTTCATTTTGAATTTGCTAGAGAAGTGTTTTCTTATGAGTAACAGTTGTGTCAGGTGGGATATTGGAAGGAGTTTTATTTCCAAGAGCCTACTTTTTGAGTGACTTAAACCAGTTTAGATAATCTGTTGTGACAGAGTGGGACCCTTCTTATCTTTTCATTCACTGTTTACCTAAACCATGAGATTTATCTGCTGAATTCTGAGACTCTTACCCTGCACTTGGTTGTGGTTTTGGTTAGAAATTATCATACACAAGGCAGAAGAGCAATGTTAATGTGTTATGGTATGTTTTCTTATTAGGAAATCCAATAAACTTCAGAGCTAGACTTCATCTAAATCACTCCTGACAAGCTCTTTTGCCAGTGTTTTATTTATGTAGTACCAGATGCTGTAGCCCTCAGCATGATTGATTCTTAATTATACCAGATAGAAATGAAGATCATTGGAGGGCACAATGCAACTTATATATCAGCTCATTGAAATGATTATTTACTAATGGGCCAGGTAGATTTTTGGCTGTTGGAATTTGGTGCCACATTTGTCACTCTGACCCTTAGGAAGGGAGTTCATCTCCCACCTGATGAGTGCTGGCTGTCACACAGAGGATATGGAGGAGTATATGTTAGTTCCTGAAAGTCTTTCACCATGATGGTTTAAGGTAGAGAGGATCTTTTCTGTTACAGGACCATAGAACAGGCACCTGAATTGGATTGACTTTCTAAAACTAGCTGGGGTTTGTGCTTCAAATATTCACAAAGGTTATTTGATGCATTAGTCCTTAAAATATTAGTCGTGTAAGACAAAACCCATGCATATTGAGTACATCTTTATTTTACCAATTCTATTACTGACCCGTAATCCATGAAGCCATTTTTATTAATGAAGTGATAGATGATGGGAACCCTTCAATATTCCTATAGCTACCCAGTTCCTCCTACCTTGTGATCTGGAGAACCACGTTGCTTCGAGGCAGAACTCCTCCTTAGAAGTGAAAAAGGGAATGGAAATGCTATTTTGAGGTACTCCCAAGCCTTGTTTTGGGTCACTGTGGACAACCCTATTGCATTCTGAGCATCAGCATGCCCGATGTGAGGGGTTTCTAATTAATACTCAGTAGTACTGCACTTTGCTCTTTTAGTGCTTTTAGGCTTTGAGTGTGGATAGGCATCACTTTGTAGTACTCAGAATGCCAACAAAAAGCCCCTCAAAACGCTGCATTTGCAAGATACCTCTGCAGATCCTTAGGAAGACAAACACACAGAAGAGCCAGGATGGAACCAGCCACTTGTGGGGTTGGTGTTGTCTATTCCAAGCTAAGTGAAATTTGGAAATCAATGGGAAAACCTCGGGATTCATTCCCGTTCCAAGTCAGGCTGGTTTAACTAACGCCCTGAATATGCATAGCACAGGTATCTGACACAGTGGCTTGTTTTCTTCTGTAGAAGGAAGAAAAGATTGGGCAAGTATTTGTAAGAAATGGCCAGTTGTGGTTCCAGTGTTTTATTTTGGGGTAAGTTTCTTCCGAATTGATTTGAAGATGTCTCGCTGTGATGAGGGCCTGTTACAAGGATTGGAGCTGCCAAGTCCTGCAGATTGGAACTATCAAAAGAAAAGCTTAATGGTGCAACAGTGATACGGTGAATAATGGGCATAAACAGAGCTGCCACTGCTAGTAAGTACCGTGGAGTAAGAGCTGGGTTAATCTTAGTTTAGTTTCTGCCCTTTCCTTTCTTCCGTTTCCTTGCCTCTGTCCTCCAGTGCTCTGATTTAGCATCAGATCTGGTTTAAGATCCTTTTTATGCTCCATACTAATACAAAGCCAACACCTCATGACCTCTTTTATCCTGTGCTGCTCTTGACCTGTGCCTGCTGGTTCAGAGTTTCTGCAGGTCTTTTCTCAGAGTATGCAGGTCAAGAAGGAGTTAAATTACTGCTTTGTTCTCAGTTTTATAAAAGCTCCAGGATAATAATTCCTTCTCAGAGTTCTGCCTATCCCATTGCTCTGACTCAGCAGTGAGTGTGAGCATCACTTCTATAAAGCAGCAGGCCCTGGGAATGTCAGGGTGCAAACTCCGTGTGTGAGAGTGGATCTCAGAGGTTGTGGCTGGTTTTGATGGGGAAATCAGAGCCAGCAACTCCGTTTATCCCCGTCTGGTAAGAAAATCCCATCAGTTCACCTTGCATACTACTACATGGAGTAGACAAAACAATCATGCGCTAATATTGTATAAATCTCTCTTTAGTAATAGCATTGTTCTGACTTCCCGTAACACACTTTTACATGGGACCATGTCATTAGAGTAACAAACATAATATAGACAGTTTAAGGGAATTCTGTTCCAAGTAAGATGTCACCCAGACAAATTAGCCCCTGTTTTAACTTGCCTTTAGACCAGATTTTCTTGTTCATTAACTACAGACAAGGTTGAAAGCATCAAAAATGATTTAAATATATGTTAGCATTTCTTATTATTACTGGTTTTCCTTTTGGATGAGTCTTAATTAACAGTTACTCTCGTGGTTCAAATGAGGTAGCGCAGCACTTCGGGGGCCGTCGCTCCCTGCCTGGGCATGCAGGAAGATGAAGCCACCTCGAGTGCCTAAGACAGTTTTGCCACTTTGAATTGTCGTTCATCCTTATCCTCGCTTTTAGGGGAAAAACTTCAGTGCTTTATTTGCAAGATGAGTCAGGAAATCTGTCTGGAGAAGCTGTCGGGACAGGCAGATAAAAAGGGCCGGGAATGACAGCCAGGGCTCCTTTGAATGTGTTTGGGAATATGCAAAATACTCATCTTTTTCATGGAACGCTTTCACAAATCTCTTGTAACAGGTTTGGGTTGAAGGGAGCTTAAAGCTCCTCCAGTTCCAACCCCTGCCACGGGCAGGGACACCTTCCACTGGAGCAGTTGCTCCAAG
>JANRGW010041258.1:0-16723 GCA_024733675.1 Psilopsiagon aymara | reverse complement strand
GCACCTCCTGTATGAAGATAGGCTGAGAAAGTTGGGGCTGTTCAGCCTGGAGAAGAGAAGGCTGTGGGGAGACCTCAGAGCAGCCTTCCAGTATCTGAAAGGGGCTTACAGGGATGGCGGAGAAAGACATTTCATCAGGAACTGTAGTGATAGGATGAGGGATAATTGGTTAAAACTTAAGCAGGAGAGATTTAGATTGGATATAAGGAAAAAGAATCTTTACTGTAAGGGTGGTGAGGCACTGGAATGGGTTGCCCAAGGAATTTGTGAACGCTCCATCCCTGTCAGTGTTCAAGGCTGGGCTGGACAGAGCCGTGGGCAACATGGTCTAGTGTGAGATATCCCTGCCCATGACAGGTACTTTCCAACCATAGCCATTCCATGATTCTATGATTTAACATCATGATTATAGTGTCAGTCTTAATAATTGAGTATTTTTTAATTAAAACACGTCTAAAGCTACAGATTTGTATTTTTTTTTTTTGCCATTTATATGCTAAAAAGAGACAGGATGGGCAGTTTAATAAAGGGGAGTGCTGTAGTTTTGCCTTGAATAATTGCTTGACCAACTTCCGTGATTCAAAACTGTCATGTCTTAACATTAGGCAGCTAAGCTCTATATAGGTCTCCTTCCCCCACCCAGTGGGACAGGGGGAGAACTGGAAGGGTAAAAGTGACAAAATTCATGGGTTGAAAGAAAAGCAGTTTATTAATTTAAAATTTTAAAAAGTTAAGAAAAGGAAGAAAGAAAGAAAACAATAAAGAGGAAAAGAAATAAACCCAAGAAAAACAAGTGCTAGATTTAAGAAACAAAACAGAACAAAAAAAAAAAAATACACAAGAAAAAAAAAAAAAACACAACCAAAGAAAAAATTCCCAATTGCTCACCACTAACCAATCAACCAGTCCCCAGCCAGTCCCCAGGCAATGGCAAACCTAGCCAAACACACTGTCCAACCCAGTTTTGTTGTTGAGCATGACACCATATGGTGTGGGATAAATCTTGGGTCATCTAGGGTCAGCTGTCTCAGCTGTCCCCTCCCAACTCCTTGTGCACTCCTTTCCTGCTCACTGGTCGTGTGGTGTGAGGAGCAGAAAGGCCTTAGCTTTGTGTAAGCACTGCTCAGCAATAGTTAAAATGTCCATGTATTTTCAACACTATTTCCAGCACAAATCCAAAACACAGCTCCACACTAAACTGTGAAGAAATTTAACTCTACTCCAGTCAAAACCAGTTCAAAACCCAGTGTTTTATTTAGACTTTTCTACATCCTATTACAATCAAAGTGATATCTGTTTATATATCTAAAAGCCAAAAGCTCCATCAGTAGATACGGAGGAGGCATAATATTATAAAGGAATAGAGTCATATAGGGTTGAAAGAAATTCAACATTGATTTTAGTGGAAGCAGATTTAGCACAAGAATGAACTGTTTAGATTTAGGCCAATCTTAAATGTCACTGTGCATTTATCTTATTTCCCACTCTACTGGCACAAATAAAATATTACTGCAATAAACAAGGAAAATAATGTTGCCTTGGTTGTTGTATGATGAACTGTGAATGTTCTTGTGTACTACAGTATCTACTGATTCTGCAGTATTCACCAAACTCTGACTTTCATTATTCATGATGTTTTCAGGGACCTGAGCCTTTTTTCAAGTGGTAGATTGTTTCCAGTGTTGGCAAGACTTCCAGGATGTAAAGTGAAAGTATTTTATGTGGAGAAGTCAGAGAGCAAACTTGAGATTTAGCTATAGCTGACACATCTCTACTAAAACTGCTGTCACCACTGCGTTTGCCAGCTCTGGTCATGGCTCACAGGAAGAAAAACTATAAACTTCAGCCATTTTGTGCACCCATTTTCAGACACTGCATTTCATAATTGCATTTCACAATTCTTTTCAGCAAAGCCAGCCAAATGTTTCATTGTGATCTCTTCTTTATTAATGAAGTGTCCCTGTACAGACAGATTTTTTGATGATGCACTTGTGATGTATTTGCAGTTAGTGTGTGAGCATGCTGTGTGAATACATTTCAGCCTTGTGCAGAGCTGCACACTGCAATACAGTCCATCAATTTCAGTTTTCAGTATTTAATTTCTTTTACAGGAACTTGATGATGTTTCTGCTAACTTTAATATAGTGAAAAATCATTCATTTGGACAACTGGATGAAATTTCTGTGGTGTGGAGTGAGTTGTGAACACCTGCATTAATGAGCTTAATGTTTATCAACTAGATTGTTACTAGTAGATATTACTTATTATCTTTAGGGATATATCAATATAAATATATGTATTATCTGATGTCACCAAAACCAAATCATATTTTTGACAGATGTTTGCTAAAAGTTGGCCAAACACAGCTGAGGTGAAAAGATACCCATAATTAGTAAAAAGCTTGGAAAACTTTCTGAAAGAATACTTCTCTGATTTTAACTGTTATTTCTTTAGTTTGGCCTGCCTCCAGATGGGAAATAGCTTAGACAAAATCTGTCCATTAGACAACATTGACATATGTCTTGTGGGTAGAAATATGAGAAGGGAAGATGAATAGTATCTCATGCCTGTGCTGAAATACAACAAATTTTAAGAGAAGCAAATTCTCCCTGTGCCCTTGGATTAGATGAAATATTTACAAGAGGTCACCATAATTTTGCCTACACATAGAATCCTGTAACTTCTCTTTTTCTGCAGCATTTTCTGCATCAGAAATAACTAGTGTGCTTTATACATGTTCAATATAATTTGAGAGTGTGAACAATTTGATGTCTATGCAGCAATTTGGCTTCTGATAGGAAATATACCAGGGATTTTACATCCAGTTACAGGTACTTCAGAGTTTGGGAGTATATTTCTAAATTATATATGGAATGTTCTCTGTATATAAGTCTTCATAAATAGTATTTCAGTAGCTAACATTCATATGGTTGGATGTGTATTTTTGCATTTGAATGAGGTATACATGTGTATGCAGTGATACTGATGTTTAATACCTATGCAAAAAAATAAACTTGAAATAAACCTTTTCCTGTGTGCAGTAGGTATAAGATGAATGTGGATACTGGCAGGTGCATAGATAAAGACGTGACCTCTATCAGTTCAGTTTTGTAGCTGAACTTGAAGGTAATTTGTTTTTTCTGATGTCTTTAAGTAAAGGAGCATATTGAACTGTTTACAGCAACTTAGTCTTTACAACCAGATGCCAGTTTGTAAGTACTATCTTGAAGACGAGAGAAGGTTGGAAGAAAAGTGGGAACAATACTGGTCAACTGGACAAATGGTCCATAAAAAGATAACATCAAATGCCAGACAGTGGCTAAGCACCAAGAAACAGAATGAGTCAGACACAAAGGGTGAAGTTTATTCTGGAGAAGAGACAAATGATTTCTTCACTATGGCATTGCAGAGCTGTTAAAGCTAGCTTTAAACTAGCTAGCAGCAATCAAGCTACTCATATGAATCACTGTGGAGCCAACACACTGCTTGTGGAGCACCTAAACTCCATGGTGCCAATGCCGTCATGCTGAACACAGTGCAAATACAAAATAAAAGACAGTTCTTCTGAAAATGTGATGTCATTAAACATGTCATTTGCTTGGGTTTTATTTTTTATCAAATACAGTGTAACACCTAAAGGCATTCCATTCAGATAAAATGATTTAAATAAATCAGAGCAGACTGTGAGGGAGCTTGTGACAGAGCCAGGGCTGTTCTTTCAAATGCTGAGTTGTCTTAACAAACAGACAAATCATGTTTCTTTTTTGAAAAAACTTCTGTACTGCCTCAGCAGTTGCAAAAACTCTGTAGGTTTGTTTTAATTGTTCTGGTAAGTGATGTTACACAAGTTTCTCTAGTCACAAACTAATGAATTCCAAGGATTTTGGAAGAGCTGCTTTCAGTTATACCATGGTATTTTCATTTCTCTCTAGCAGGAAAACTTCTACTTCAGCACCTACATATGATTATGCATGTTGGTTTTGCACATCATACATATGTATGACAGAATTTTATTGTCACAGATGTTCAAAAAACTGTATTTGAAACCAGTGTTTGTTTGAAGGAAATAAATGCCAAAGTTAATTTAGTTTAAGCGTAAGTCAGTATTCACTATTTTAGCCTTGTGTACCAAGAAGTAATCATAGATGTGCTGCTTTGTTTACAATACTGGTTCTGGCAAAGAAAAAAAATACAGGTTTCAGGCAAAGAAACAGGAGAAAGGAGGAAAATCTTAAAGTGCTAAGATGGAAGAATCAGGCACACTAATCTCAAAGGAGCAAACACTAAATTTTGATATTAAATTAAAGCATATACAGCATATAGAACTGAATTTTTCACAGCAAATCCTATAGCCAGTAAATGGCCTGGGTGTATACGTCTAATGTCCCCCAGCATATATAGTTTATTTCCACCACCCTCTTTTTTTTTTTTCCAGGGGTAGATAAGTGGTCACCAACTAACAAAAAATGTTTAGTGATCTCAGTTCAGATATTATAGCATTTCTTATAAATGCTACAACTGTATATGGCAATTCAAAGCTCCTAGGAAACTTCTGTTACAATTCAGCTTTCTTGTGATGTATTTTCTCTGGGCTTAGACTGCAGTGCGGAAGATGAGGAAAAGGCTCTACTGATATTTGAAAAACATCAAAGGCTTAAGAAACTAAACGTGAGACAGATGCTTTTCTTAACCTAAGCTGTATCTCATTTCACCATCATTAGCAGCATGTACAGCTTCATAATTTGACAGAATTACTATTTTGCTGGTTATTGATGTGAAAATTTGATACAGTAGGAAACACTTGTTTCTGAGGGGAACTTTTTTTTCTAACCTAAAACCAAGAAAAAAAAAATAGAAGAAGAATAAAAAATAACTAGATAATAAATTGCTAATATGCAGCAATTCTTAGAAATTTTAACTGTGTGGAAAGAGCAATAGTATCTCTTATAACATATATTGCAGACTATTCATTTCCTATGGTGAATGCTGCAAAGAGAATAGTAACTTCTAATTTGAGCATAACTAATATTTGGCTAATCCTGTATCCCAGACAGGCATTCGTCTTGGTGTAGACAATCTTCATTTTTTGTTTGATAGCAAGTACTTTAGCCTGATCGATTTTTTTCATTAAAGTGCATTCATCCTTAATGAATTTTCCTGGCTTCAGCATTTACAATTTGATCTTTTCTGCATCTCTGAGCAGAAACCTCCACACAGAAATAATCCTAGAAGTGAGCAAGGCTTGCCAGTGTGATAGTAAAAGCAAATGCTTCCTAACCTAGGCCCAACTTTAGACTTGAGTTCTGGTTTTTGATTTGGAAACAGTAGGAGAAACTTAATTTGGATCTCTTCATTCCTTCATTTGGGTAACTTTTCCCTTTGAACTCCTGTATCCAGCTTCTGATTTCAGATATTGTTTCTTGAAATAAAACTAACAAAGATTGTAATGTTGTCTAATAAATAAGCTAATTAATATAAAATAAATTGTCTAATGAATACTACCCTTTATTGCATCAGCTCTAGCCTATGCATAGATCTACCCTGTTTACATTTAGAGCCAACTCCTCATAAGTTCAAATGTTAGAAAGGCCTGTTAGAGCAGAAAGAGCTGGGTCCTATCCCCACTTCTGCTTTATAACCACAAATTTGTTACAGTATTTTACACATACTGCTTTCCATTTGTAGACCTCCTTGAAAATACTCATCTCTAAATATTCCCAGCTTTCCCTTTCATTCAGAATATGATATACCACTGGGTTTTCCTTATCTCATTTAAACTGAAAATGGGCATGGACCGAAACTGTCAGTTTTGCTTTATTCTATTATAGTTAAAGTAGCAGCCTTTAATCATTACCAGTAAAATTAGTGCCACAGTAGTGTTTACATCTCAAATATGCTTCTAATTTTCCCAGTCAAAGGCAAATTGTTGGTGATATCTTAATGTTTTCTTAGGTAGCTAATGCCAAAATGCTAGGTTGTGATCTTGATCTGAATATTTCCCAGATGTGTGGTAAGGTGAAAGGTGGAACAGCTAACAGAACTTGACTTCCTATCCATGTTAGTCTAAGTTAAGTGATTTCTAAGTCAGGCATAATTAGTGAATGAGACCCCAGAAGCCTTCACCTTCACAACTGCTTGAGATGAAAGCTTAGTGCTTGGGTGGATGTAACATAATCCACATGGTGGAAGAGAAATCAGAATCAGCTGTCACTGTCTTCTTGCAAGTTTTCTAGTGCATTATTAGCCACCTTCTTGTCAAAAGTCAGTTATCTTCTCCAAGCTTAATGCTTCTAATTCATTTACACTGTAATCAAGACCAGATTTTGAATGTGATGCCAATTCTACTAGAGTGAATTCCACTTAGGCTTCAGTTTGCACATGAAAGATTAAGTTTTGGGAGAGGTCGTTGATGGAGATAAATTCTAATGATTCTCAAACATGAAATCAGTGAACTCTTTACCAGGACAGACACATCAGAGTTAACAAAGATACCAAAAAGGAGAAATAGAACAGCTTAACAAAACCTGGAATTTGTCCCTGGGGTTTGGACCACATGACTTCCAAAAGCCTTTCCCAACATAAATTATTATCTGAATTGAAAAGGCATCTACAAATCTTTTCTGTGTCCCACAGCACTGGAAATGTTAAGCTGGAAATCAGTGGTTGATACTCAAATCTTTTAAGTTAATTAGGAAAGCTTGCTCTCATTAAATACTGTAACCTCAGTAGATAAAACACTGACGTAGGATTTAGATAGCTGAGTCCTTTTTCAGGCTTAGCTATTATTCTGCTAGGTCACTACTGCAAAGCTATCAGTCTCCTGAATCAACAGTGTTTACTCACTTCTCAAACTGATCTTGGTGGGTCTCACAATCCTGGAATGAGGGTCGTGCTCACTCTGGGTGTTGTAACATGTATACAAATACAAAAGGGAAATGGTATTCAGGAGTATGTCTGTTAACAGTAAACAAGTAATAGCCTGTTTTTAATGTACATGATAAAAAATATTTTATGAGGGCTGAGTGGGAAGACATTATACAGTGGTCCTATAACAAATCCATCAGTGATTTGCTTTAGCCCACTTGTTACTAAAAGGTAAGCCAAGTTTCCTGAAGAAGTAATGTTAAAGTAGTTACGGCAGTTGTTGTTTCCTAATAACTTCTGCATTTGCTGGAAATTCTCATTTAGGTTTGTTAATTAATAGCTCATAGCTCAAGAGTTTTCTTGTAAATGAAGATACAGCTCTTATGAGATACTAGGCAAGCAATACTAGGCTGATACTAGGCAGAGCTATGTATGATTTGTCAGAAACAGCTGAGACATAAGGAGTTGCTGAAATATTAGCAGTTGATTACAGTGTATTTCTGAAGAGTACTCATCACTGACCTTAACTAAGATGAGATAAGGCTTCACAAATTAGGGCGTACTGCTTGCTAAAAACTATTTCTGAGCACTGGACTTAAATCTTGTTTTTTAGCAAATAATGATGATCCACCTGAGAACTGTGGCAGACTGGTCACTTACTGACTTGTCTGACGTCTCCTATTGAAGTGGGATTTAAGGAGGAAGGCTAGATCCTTAATCAGCCTCCAGAAACTTCCAGTCTTCCTTACTGTGGATAGTCTCCCTCAGTTTGTGAATGTTGCCATAGATCTCCTTTTTATGTGTCCCACAGCACTGGAATTGTTACGTTGGAAATAAGAGATTGTATTCAGAAAGTAAAGATCAAATAGAAGGTCTTGTCAGCTGACAAGACTCATTGTTTGCAGCAGTGGCACTGACAGCTTTAAGTACCTTCTGGCAATGTGTTAGAAATCCTTTTACCAGAGCTGTTACACTTTCATATTAGACAACTGTGAAGGTAGTTTACCAACTGGCCTTTTAAAGGTTTTAGAGAGCGCTAGCTGTTGTTCAGTATGTACATGAAACATACGAGACATGGAAATCAAAAATCACCTGTAAATAGTGTCAGTAGTGTATTGATTTTACTCTGTAGCCATAACAAACATTTTTAATATAATTTTATCCTGATATAAAAATTTCTTCCATATTTTCTACCAAAGGCTGGTTTATTATCTTCTGCTTTCCTCTGAGGGCTTTCATTTTTTCATAGGCAGCTGACATTGCAGCTGGTAGCACTGAGCGGGGTCAGGCAGTCCAGTTGCTTTGTAGTTGCATGGAAGTGAATTATGATTGTGCGAATGTATTACAATAGATTTAGCAGTGACTTGTAACTGTTGATTATTGTGTTAGTTTATACACAGCAGGGAGCTCCCAAAGTGTGGTCTTGGCACACACAGATTTCAAACCAGTAAAATAAATAAAGAAAATAAATACACAGCTTAAAGGAAGCCACTGTGATTCTTAGTTATATGTTTCAACTTACTCTTTTTCTATCAAGTTCTTTTATTAGTGTCTACCACAAGGTGAGAGAAGAGATTCCAATGTGGGATTGAGGGGAAAAAGAGGCAACAGGAAAATTCAGAATGTAAAGAAAATAATTAATTAGAAGTGGGCAGAGTAAAATGGACATTAAGAATCACATCTTCAGAAGTAGTTCTGTTATCTTCATGCTTTCCTTTGTAAAATATTTGCTGCCTGTGAGCCTGATTTGTGAAAAAGTTTCCCACAAATTTCTAAGTCTTGTAGGAACTGCAGTTAGGAGTCCAGCTTGCAAATTCTGAATCCCAGGTTCTTTAGGGTGCATCACTATGCAAGCTCATTATTTTGTAAGTAGAATTCCCTTCAGATTTCAGTGTAAAAGCCAAGTACTGTTGTCATGATTATGCTTTCCATGACAGAAATAAATAGGTATCTGATTTCTAATCACCACTGACTACAGTGTTTGAATGGTTTCTAATAAAACAAAAGGGAATTATGATTCGTGTTGTATTTGATCAGATATCAGTTAGGATCAGTAAGTACAAACCTGCAAATAAAGAACATGAGTAGGAGTAACATCAAGTTCACAGTTCAGGGGCAAGATCTCCATGGTTTATACGGAATCTATAAAAAAAATGCACTCTAAAATAATTCACAGTCTTGAAGTTTCTGTGGGAGAAATCTAAATGATCACACTTCTACTGTCACCTAGGTATAACACATATCTGGAATGACCTCTTCTGTTGCCTGGGCCTTTTAATGATTCTTTGCATTTCTTTTTTAATTCCAGCGCATTGATCAGAAATATGATGGAGTAGTTCTTGCTGGTTTCTCTGTAACCAAAAATCCTGAATGTTTCAGGACATCTGCTGCACACAATGTGCACTTTAAGTCCATCCATTTCCAGAAATGTTTGACTACCTATGACAACACTGTACAGATTACTACTCTGTAGTGTAGTAAGTCCAACATTTTCAGAAACACTTGATTGACTTGTGTGTGGAAACACAGCTTCGTAGGTTTGGATGAAATCTCAAAAGATCTTTTGGTGCATCCTTATCATCCATGTATGTCTCACATTGTACATATGGATAATACCTACCATCAGCTCTGTTGGACACCTTTAGAATCATAGAATAGCTAGGGTTGGAAAGGATCTCAAGATCATCTACTTCCAACCCCCTTTATCACCTGCTGTGAAAGACTGCTCAAACTCCAAAAGAGTTTAGTGAATACAGAGAATTTTTTACCAACATTATTAAAATATTATTCTTAATATCCTCACTTATTCTGTGCTGTTGAGCTTGTTATTTCTGTTGCCTCTTGCATGGAATATTCCATTCCTTTTTCCAGATATTCTTTTAAGTATTTGAAAGTTACTGATACGACTTCTCTTCCCAACGCTCATCTTCTTAAGATAAACAGGATGAATTTATTTAATTTTCCATTGTAAATAAAATTTTCTAGGCTTATGACCATGCTGGTTACCCTCCTTAGACATATCTTGACATGAACCCAGAGCCCAGAAGAAGCTTTCCAAATGCTGGAGTATATGGAAAGATTCTCTGTCACATTTCATGCACTCTATTCATATTTAGACATGGTAGGAATATGTTTGCTTTCCATGCTGTTCAGTCAAGCTTGTATTGTGGAGCACTAGCCACCCAGACACTCTTCTGTAAAATTATTATCTCGTTCTTCATCTTTAAATTACATTTATGAGTAATTAGTTCTGTTTCAGCAGTAAATCATTGAGAATGGTTCTGTAAATAATGTTTTCTAGCCTTATTTTCATCCCACTTAAGAAACAGTTTTATATCAAACTAGTGTATTTATGATAATGTAATGTGATAGTGTCAAAAGCCTAACTACATAGCTCATTTCATTATATGACCTATTACATTGTCGTAAAATGAAATGAGTTTTAACAGAATTTGCTTTTGGCAAACCTTTGATAGCTTTTTTCCCCTGATTTCTTCCATTTCTCTATATGAGGGGATGTACTCATAAGAATTAAAGGTCAAGTCTCCTGCTTCAGACTAAAGGTCGGTTTGGTTTCCTGTCTCTGACAGTATCGGTATAAGACTGAAGAAGAGGAAGAACAAGCATACAGTGGTAGCTGCCTATTATACTTTCTTAGTGTCCATCGAAATGCAATTTAGAGACTAATGACATCCAAGATCTGCAGGGTGCCTGTAGGGATGCTGCAACTGTAGTGATAGGACAAGGGGTAATGGGTTAAAACTTCAACAGGGCATGTTTAGATTGGATATAAGGAAGAAATTCTTTACTGTAAGGGTGGTGAGGCACTGGGATGGGTTGCCCAAGGAAGTTCTGAATGTTCCATCCCTGGTGGTGTTCAAGGCCAGGTTGGACAGAGACTTGAGTGATATGGTTTGGTGTGGGGTGTCCCTGCCTATGGCAGGGGGGTTGGAACTGGATGATCTTGAGGTGCTTTCCAACCCTAACTATTCTGATTCAATGATTATCTATTTACTTGTCCTAGGAACAAATTCTTTTAAGTAATTATTCTTTCTTTTTTTCAGTTCATGTAAACTGACATGCCACCAATGACTGCTGCACACTTAACAAGTGTGAAAAAATACTTTCTGTTGTTTTAAATGTCTGACCAATTGTTTTATTTAAGATTCAGTACATGGTTGCTTCTCCATTTTCTCAAAGGTGGTCTACAATTTTATAGATTCCCCCTCCTCAAACCATTTTTTTTCTGCCCTGTGAAGTCCTAGGTTTTAGTTATTCTTCAAACAATAGTTAATCCTTATTTCTGATCATGCATCTTGTCCTTTCCTGTAACTTTTCCAGTTCTGTTCCATCTTTTATGTGATGACTAGGATAGAGTGAACATTCAAAATAAAAGCACAGATGGATTTTAACTTTTTTGCTATACTTTCTATTTCCTAAACATTCACTAGTCCAGTCCTCTACCTTCCTAATTTTTGTTTTACTACCTATCATAAGACCAAGAAGTGATATCAGGGCCATAAGCCATTCTGTAACACTTTCCATGACTATAAACCTAACATTACTTTCCCTCTGTGCAACACTTTTAACAATATTCACCTACACTGAATTTTATCTGGTATTTTATTGCCTTGTCAGCTTGGATCCTGAGATATTTCCCCAGTTAACTCCCAGTTCCTTCTGATTTACTACGCTGAATAGTTTAGTATAATCAGCAGGGTTTGTCATGGCATTACTGTTGTTCCTTAATGAATATGTTGAGCACAGAAAACCCAGTACTTTGCTGATTACCTTACTGAGAAAAGTGGTTAATTTTTTTCTCTATTTTTAACCTATTATTTATTTATTGTTAACATGCATCAGTTATACAAGAAGTGCCTAGAAAAGTTGATGCTTCTTGGAAAGTAATTGTGCAGCTGGTTCATGCACAAGCAATATGACATTGTACATAGTTTTATATCTATTGCCCTGACATTGCCCAGAAGTATCTGTCTCCACATGCAAAATCCTAGAAAGAAACATGGCAGCTCTGTTCTTCAGCTGCTCATCTCCATAGCAGTCTAAGACTAGGTCTACACTGTTAAATAACTTAGCAACCCAGGTGGTTTTTGAATTCAGCGCTTCTGACTTTTCACATTGCCTATGCTGGCTCACACTTTCCTTTTTTTTGGCATGAACTATTTCCTTCTGGAATGAACTTCAGAATTTCAGGATAGTTCTCTGCAGGGAATTCTCAGGATAGTTCACTTGAGGGAAGTAAACTAAGCAGAAATATGGACATGACCAAGCCAGGCTTGGTTACTTTCATTTTATACACTCGCATGCCAGGCCCTGCAAGAGGATATCTATATGACCTTGGCTTTGACCTTGGCACCAGACTACAAACAGCAAACTGATGAGCTACCACACAGTCTTCACACTATGTCAGAGACTCAGAACAGAAAAAGCGCAGATGTGCCTGCGGGCTATAGGTAAAGTCTCTAAAGGTAGTAGTCTGAGGGAAACTTAACCAAGCACTCTCAGGGATGCACCAGACCACCCTAGAAGGTGCAAATATGATTGTCAGCCAGTTTTCACCAAATGGTTTATGGACCAGGTGCTCTTCGCAATGTTAGACAGTAGTGTAAGCAAAAGTATCTCTGAGCCTGACATAAAAGGATATGGAAAAGATGGGAAGGTCTTTGGCTGCCCTCTAAACATCCCCTGACAGGGATTCCACTGGGATCACAGCAGAACTTGCACTCACTGTAAATTGAATGGTTGATTGAGGTTGGTTGGCTGAGTGGTATTTTGTGCTGTTAACTCCTGTGAGCAGAAACCTCAATTTAAATACAGAAGGTTGACTAAAAACGCTGGAAAGAATGTATCAAACCTTCTGAATTTTTTTGTCCATTAACTGTCCCAAGCATAGTGTTGTATTTGTGCAAGAGATTTACATAGTTCAAGGAAAGGGAAAACCAAATAGATTTCAGCAACCCAGGCTAGAGAATCAGATTTTGAATAAAAGACATGTGGCACAGCCATGTGCAATTAGATCATACAATCTTGTGTGCAAAATACACTTGTTAGCTGCTGATGATGTTAGGAGGGAAGATAGGAAGCAATATAGAAGGATACTTGAGGATAATGAAAGCAGAAGGGTGTGAAGTGATTGTACTCTTTCAAATCAGCCTTTTAAGTTTCTGTGCAAGATTGACGATTTTGTCATCTTGCTTTTTGATGAAGTGTTGAATGAATGTTTAAGAAGACAGCACTTATCATTGCTCATCAAAGTTTTAAAAAAACTGTTTGTACTAGAGGACTGAAGATACCAGGTCTAGCCAGGTTAGGAGACAGTCAAGTATTGAAGATGAAAACGCTGTGAAAGACATACATCAGGTGCTCACACTATAGCAGGCAATAGTTTACATCTGTGTGCAAGAGAACAGACCTTGTTACTTGCTTTAGTGTTTCAGCATGCATTTGATGGTGAAAGAATAGTACAAAATATGTAAGACCAAGTACAAACCTAGCACTAAAATATGAGAAGCTGATCAGACAGCATTATAACAAGAATAATGCAGTTATTATATGGTCTTCTAACTGGTTGTAATTTAGGGTGAATCAAGTATTATATTTGTGTCAGAAAAAAACAAAAAAATGAATGGACAAAGCAATGAACTGGTGATCAGAAGTCACTGAATTCTTTTCAGCTGCTAAACTGGCGGCCTTAACATATAGTAACAGCTTGCAATTAATTTCTGTTTATTTACTCCAGTATTGTCCAATAACAATTGTTATAATAATTGTGTCTTTCAATAAATATCTGAAAAAGTTTTGACAGTAGCTTGTTTGCAAAATATCCACAGGGTTATGAGATACTTAGTCTGTGACTGGGCATCTTAAAACTGTATACAATGTTGACCCAAACTGTGTAAATATGAGTATTAGGGTCAGACTTGCCTTTAATTTGGTCACCTCCATGTCCATTAAGAAAAGAATTCGTGGAGAAAAAAAAATAGCTACAATGGACAAGCGACAGTTAAGAACTTTAAGATATACTGAACTATTGTTTGCAGTCATTTTTTTAATACTCATCACCCAGACCATGTAACAACCCTAATCTACATTTCTCAGATGTTAATTCTGTTCTCAGAGTCGTTATAAAGTTTCTTTTAAAAAAAGTGATTACTGTGACCAAGCAATATTAGGAATACTTGTGGCATTGTAGAAGAAAACTGCTGAAAGTGTTGATGAGTGACTGTCACCAAAAATAATTATATGAAAAAGAGTGATCATTATAGCTGTCTGGGGGTAGTCTTGCATTATAAGCATGTGGATTCCATATTTTAAAATACCATGAATTCTTTTTTGCTGTACGAGGCAAAGACAGACATAAAACATTAGAACCAACAACTAATTGATATGGTGGATTAGTGTGTTTGGAAACTTTCTGATTTGCAAGAAAAACACTAAAACATCCTTCCCCACCACCACCCTGAGAAACATAGCAGCAGCAGGATACTCCTAGGAACTGTACCTAGTTGTGGTCTCTTAAAGAGGAGCCTGTTGAGCTTTCTGTTTTTTCTATTTTACCCTTTTGTTAGGTAATTAAGCCCATATAGATTTAGGAGAGGATCCTGCCTACCACAGACAGGGTGACCCACATTGCCAAGCTTTGTTA
This sequence comes from Psilopsiagon aymara, assembly GCA_024733675.1. Classification (NCBI taxonomy): domain Eukaryota; kingdom Metazoa; phylum Chordata; class Aves; order Psittaciformes; family Psittacidae; genus Psilopsiagon; species Psilopsiagon aymara. The sequence goes on along the minus strand of JANRGW010041258.1, from coordinate 2,196 downwards.
TACAGTTGTACAGTGAGTTTCCTTCTCCTACCTTTCACAAGAAGATAAGTATTTGAGACTAGCAGATGACAGACTCCGTTTTTCCAGTCCTGCTCTTCTGCTCAATGGGGAATCAAGTTGAGATTCATCATAAGAACAAGTAAGGCCCAAAATTAAATGTAACTGTTGAAAGAAACTTGTCTCATTTTGATGTGCAGCTGAGCAACCTTAGCTGGAGCAGCTACCGTATGTGTCAGACAGTCTCAGTAAGAGGCAACAAACCTGTAACAGGAATGAAGATTGTTGACAGACAAGTAGCAGAGGCCATCAGCAGCACACTTAGTTTCTTAAGCCTCACAACCTCCATGTGTCTCACAGGGATACTTTTTTTCATGTTTATACATACTCTGACCAGTTTAACACCTTGTCTCATTTCCACCTACTGATACCTGCAAGGGGTAAATAGCGACTGGCTCCATTTAATCATAATTTCTGCCCCAATTGTGAATATATTTACTGTATCTGCTAGAAGCTCCTGACAGCAGCAGCTGACTGCCTGAACCGAGAAGACCTCCCTTCACTGAGATTGCAGGTAATGGACAGCTACTTCTCCTGGCAGACACCATGCATTTTGACTGTTTCTTCTGCAATGACACTACTTATGTATTATCCCTTCCTTGTGTGTTAGGATGGGTAATGAACAGCCTTAACTTCATCCAGTTTACTCCAGTTGGCAAATATTCACATTGAAACTTAAACAAATGGTAAACTGCAAGAGGTAAATGTAGTGATCATGAATGTGAAAGATAATTCAGGATTCTACCCAGGCTGAAATAGGCAGCTGAGAAAATTTACTGAGCTCTAGTCTCTTACTAGTCTCTTATACGCTTTCCATTATGCTGTGTAGTTCTGTGGAGACCTAGAAATTTAAGATTTGGCAGAAATCCTGAATGCCTGGTCCTATCTACTAAGTGGAAACACATATGGACTGCCAAGTTTCGATTAGGATTTCGATTGGGATCCAAGTTTCCTTATAAACACATGAAGTAATCTTTCTGTTCAATTCCGTACCCATCAGGCCCTAGTTAGAACATCAGCCCTGTGTTGGGCACTTTATTTCTAAAAAATTGGCCAATTGGAAAGATACCAGAAGGAGAGCAATAGGAGGTCTAGAAAACATATACTACTAGGAATGACTACAAAAGCTTGTATTGTTTAGTCCTTAGGGGTTTAGGTTGATTTGTTTTCTACTGAGAGTTATTTCCAAGACAGATCATTCCAATGATTTTGTTTATAGTGCTGCTCCACAAACAGTTATATTTGAAGGGTTGGTGAACTTCAGCACAGAGGCAGGAAAATGTATCTGGGGGAAGGGAGGGCTGGAACTCCTTAAGCCATCTTTGTCAAGAAATCTAACAAATCAGATTACTACAACGCTGCATCCAACCGTATATACTGGGGCAGGTATTCCTTTTTTCTCTTGGTATATGAACTGCTACCATTCTTCAGTCAGTATGAGTCATAACTTATAAAACCTCCATCCCAGAAACAGATCAGCTAATGAATTCTGACACTATGTCTAATTTCCATCAAAGCATAGAGCTCAAGAAATCTGAGCTCTGATTAGTGAGCTCAATACAGTTGGCTCTACCTGTAGCCATCCCATTTCCACAGCATGAATTAAATCCATGTGAAGGAAGCAAACTGTTTATCTTCTCTCCTGCAAGATGGTTCTAGAACTTTGGCTAAATCTGATGACATGCTTACATGTTAGTGATGAAGGTGATGGGCAAGGTATCGTAGGCTGCAGATCTGAACTCAAATGACAGCATATCTGTGTCCCCCAGGTCACTTCCTGAACTTCTTTTACTTAATATTATCTCATCTAACTTTGGACATCTTAGTAGTGGTGTTTGAAACTGTTCTTTGGAGATGCCTCTCTTCACTGACAAGAGGGAAAAATTTTAGATTGGATATAAGGAAGAAATTCTTTACTGGTGGTGAGGCACTGGAATGGGTTGCCCAGGCAACTGGAATGGGTTGCCCAGGCAAGTTGTAAATGCTCCATCACTGGCAGTGTTCAAGGCCAGGTTGGACATGTGATAAATGAATTTATCACAGACATAGCCTTGAGGGATACGGTTTAGTGGGAGATGTCCCTGCCCATGGCAGGGGGGTTGGAACTAGATGATCTTAAGGTCCTTTCCAACCCTAACT
>JANRGW010041257.1:36300-79759 GCA_024733675.1 Psilopsiagon aymara | reverse complement strand
AGCGCTCGAGGCTCCCTCGGTGGCTGTCGCCGCTCAGGGCTGAGGCTCCTGGACGCGGGGTTTCTCCTCGCTCCCGAGCTGAAGGCTCTTCTCCGGGGACACTCTCCTCGGCAAATGACCAGAAAAACCAACCGTATGCTGGGCTGCATCTGAAGGCACCTATCCAGGCAGTCAAGAGAGGGCATTCTCCACCTCTGCTCTCATGAGACCCTGCCTGGAGTTCTGCGTCCAGCTCTCAGGCCCCCAGCATAAGGAAAACATTGATCTGTTAGGGCAAGTTCAGAGTAGAGCTGTGAAGATGCTGCAAGAGCTGGAGCATTTATCCTATAGAGACAGGCTGAGACAGCTGGTGGTGGTTAACCTGGAGAAGGCTCCAGGGAGACCTTAGAGCATTTTAGTACCTAAAAGGTCTGACAAGAAAGCTGAAGAGGGGCCTTATATGGACATGTAGGGACAGGACAAGAGGTAATGGCTTTAAACAGACAGAGGGTAGATTTAGATTAGATATTACAATGAAGTTCTTCACTGTGAGAGTGTTGAGTCACTGGTGCAGGTTGCCCAGAGAAGCTGTGGCTGCCTGGCAGTGTTCAAGGCGAGGTTGGCTTTGAGAAACCTGGTGTAGTGGAAGATGTCCCTGCCCGTGGCAGGGGGGTTGGAACTGGATGAGCTTTTAAGGTACCTTGCACTCCAAGCCATTCTATGACCCGATTTGGGCATGTCTGGTAAGTAATTCAGCTTGGACACCAGTCAGCGCCTCAGCCCTCTCACATGGTTTCAGAACCAGGCTTGTATACTAACGAGGGCACGTTCCTGGTTGATCTATGAGGCAATAAACATTCTGCTATCTGTAACAAGACTATGTGGCAGTAAAAAGCAGCATGGAGGGTATTGTAACTGATACCAACTCCCCTTTCCTTTTGTCTGCTGAACAGAAAATTGCTTCACATTAGTCGGGTGGAAGGCTGTAATTACCCTCATAAAAGATGCACAAATAAACCAGTCACAAACAAATAAATCTAGTCACGCCTTACTACTCCAGAGAAGTGTTTTATAAGTATTGTCTTAAACATGATTATTATTTCTAAAAGGTTGAACTGAATTTTGAACTGAGTTGCCATAAAAATGCTGTCTGATGACAAATCAAAGAATAAAACAGTAACTGCCACAAATACTGTTTCTCTGCCTGCACTGATCTGCATGCATCTTGCAGCAGTACCAGCCTTATGAGATGTACATTCTTAGCAGCAGACATATCAGCAATACTGTAGCTACAGTGACTCAGATGTATAATCCCTACAAGTGTCTCAACATCTGCTACCAACAACGTACAATGACATCCTAACCCAAATGATACTCAATTTGACAACATGAGCATGATGATCTTGCCACCTAAAGAAGGGGTGTTGATGTTTTTCTGACTATCAGGGCCTCAGAAGGTATCAATACTTACACAGAATTGTATGAAATGCAAGGAAATTTTAGTTAAATATTACAGTGGTTAAATTCTTTTCATTTCTGTTTATTGATTTGAGACAAACTCCAGATACTGGAACCAGATAGCAAAACTTATACCTCCCCAAGGGATCACAGTAGCAAGATTATATAGGAAACAGGTGGACATGGTAATGGTATAATCAGGGAAAATAGATAGGTGTCTTTGCACCTGTGATGACTTAATAGGCCATATAGAAATAGGAGGTAGAAATAATCAGTAGCAATAATCTCTTCTTTAATTTTACCATTTGCTTTTAGGAAGGAAAAAAAAAAAAGGCAAGTCACTCAAATGATCCTAGCTGAAAAATGATGGGCACACTAGCCTGGTAGGGAGAAAAATAGACTGATCTTCACCAAAATAGAAGCCTTTAGTCCTGTTTAATGTGCACATTACAAACAGAGTTCAGCCTGTCTGCAACAGTATTTTGGATAGTTCAGCACTATTTTAGTGTCCATAGATTAATACTGACTTTCTACACACCATGCCAAGCAAAACTTTACCTGAAAGAATCAAAGCCATATCTACAATTCAAAATAAACAAACAAAAAACAAACAAAAAAAACCCAAAAAAACAAAAAAAAAACCCAAACGAACAAAAAACCCAAACCAGAATCACCTACATTTTGACCATATCTAAACCAGTTTCCTGCTCTCCTAAGTATGGTCAATGATGCTTCAGAGAACAGTTTACCCCATGCATGTAAACAAGGTGTTCTTAAACACAGTCAGCCTATGCTGGTTGGAGACAAAAAAATGAATGAAATTAAACACACACACCCCCCCAAATGAAAAAAACAAACAACCCCCCTCCAACCAACAAACGAAAAAACAACAACAAAAAAAAAACACAACCAAAAAAAACCACAAGCATTTAGATGATTACTTTTGGATGAGGTGAAATTAGCCCCAGATCTCACTTGAAAACAAAGTAAAAATGAGTTTTATTCTTGCTTCATTGTAAATGTGATGGATTCAGAGGTTCAAAGGGAGTTTTAGCTACTTGTGAGCCACAATTACTTTGCAGGTATGTGTGAACAGCAAAAGTATGTTCCTACCATGCAGCTGGGAGTTACTACATAAAAAGAGTGGGTACTATAAATGCACAATGCAAAACAGAGAGAGAGGTAGTATGCACACTAGTACTAAAAGGCATTTTTCTCCCATTTCCAAGTGCACTGCCAATGCACTGTATCAAGCATGGTTTTAGCCATGACTGGGTATTTTCCTTGCTAAATGTATATCCAAAAAGTATGGAAAGATAATTGTTTTGGAAGTTTCAAAGGAGATCAAAACACAAAACCAATTTATTCCTTTTATTCATCATCTCATAGTGAACAACTGCTGTCAACTCCATAGATAAAGCAACATCTGTGTTCTTTGAAATACTATTTATAAATTAAATGTTCGCAAATTTTGTTTCAATATTTTTCACAATAATGGTATAAAAAATTGGCAGAAAAGTGATTTATCTAATTTCAGTTCTTCGATGATGTTGAACAATTTTACAGTACACTTTCTTCTCTACTATAAAGCTGAGAGAACAAAGCCTAAGGAAGCCAATATTGTGGCAATCCTGCGCTGTAAACAACAATCTCACACTAGCCTGAATACAGACCTGTAGCTTGAAACAAGATGCACTGTGCAGAACTGAGGCCTTAGTTTGGGAGAGATATGGTAAGGCATTCCTTCAACTGTGCTGCAGCTTTTAAAGCAATATTTGGTAATGTACAGTCTGACCTAAACCTTCCTCCTGAACCAAGTGCCAAGCAGCCAGTGAGTTACTAAGCTCTGAGAAAATTAAGACTCTGATAAGTTTCTATCATTAAAAAAATGAAGCAGAAAATACATTTCAACAACATAAATTTCCTTGCTTTTTTTAATGACATATACAGTACCTGCCCCAGCATATAACCCTTATCATCCTCTTTAGTACTAGGATACGGGAAATGCCAACTGCTTTGTCTTTTCCCACACAAAGTTTTTGATGACAGTGAAATCAAACTTCTAATTAAAAAAAAAAAAAAAAAAAAGGCAAGCCAAAAAAAAAAAAGCCAAAAAAACCAAACAATAACCTCAAACAGAAAACACCGCAATGTACTATAGGCAAAGCAGAGAAGGTTTCTAGCCATTTTGGAGTCAACAAGGCAATGAAGGAATATAGAAAAAAAGGCAAAAAAGAAAGGTGATGGGAATTACTAACTGCTGTAGGTTACATGTAAGTAACGCACATTATGGATTGTTTTCACCTTAAAAACATAGAAAAAAGGAGCACAGTATCTCCCATTTTAACATGCAGAGGAAACAGACAAAAATTTAAATATATTTAATTATATTTAATTATATAGGTCAAACACAGTGACAAAACTGTGTACAAATGTCAGGAGATGAACCAATGGCATGCTAGTTAGGATATAAAAATTTTATCCAAATCCCCCCATGCTTCTGTCCGCACAAGTCATTGCTTTCAAGGAAACTCCTCTGTTTTTCAAGTAATCCTATGCATATATATATATATATAGAGAGAGAGAGATGCATATAAATCTCTGAGAGTACTTCTTACTAGACAAAGCCAAGAGTTTAATTCACATTAACCTCCACACCAGCATTCTGGATAATGGGAAAGGCATAAGGGCATGTCATGGTTTAACCCCAGTGGGAAACTAAGTACTATGCAGCGACTCAATCACCCCCCCCAGTGAGTTATTATTAAAATAATAATAAATCATAATAATTGTAATGAAAAGGGGGACAACAAAAGAGAGAAATAAAACCCAAGACAGACAAGTGATGCACAATACAATTGCTCACCCTCCACTGATAGATAGCTAGCCTGACCTAATCAGTGATTGGTCCCTTCCAGGTGACTCCCCAAATTTGTATACTGGGCATGATGTGCTGTGGTATGGAACATCCCTTTGGCCAGTTCGGGTCAGGTGTCCTGTCTCTGCTCCCTCACAGGTTCTTGTGCCCCTCTTCCTTGCAGAGCAGGAGAGACAGAAAAATCCTTGATTAGGGTAAGCACTACTCAGCAACAACTAAAACATCAGTGTATTATCAAAATTACTCATCTACCAAATCCAAAACACAGCACTGTACCAGCTATTTAAAAGAAAATTTACTCTATCCCAGCCAAAACCAGGACAAGGTATTAGTTTGATCTTTGTTACAAGACTGAGATCAAGGCAGCCAGAATGCAACATTTAAAAGAAAATGCGATTATATAGAGAAGTTTCTGCCTGTGAGGTACCACCAGATGCTAGAAATACTTCAAACATTTGGTTTAGCCAACTGTATTTCCTACAGATACACAACATACACCCGCGACTTTCACAAACAGTCCTTTTGTCGAATCCCCAGGGTAAGGCACATATATGGTATGTGACTTTCAAAAGCATCACCAGAGACGTTAAGTAGCAGCATGGTCTAGTGAGCAAGCACCACGCTGGGAACCATGAGACAGATGCCTTCACCAGCTCTGCTCCTGAATTTGTGCATTAATTTTTTTAAGCTAGCAGTTTTTCCACTATCACCCTTTGCTATACAGCACTATGAACTGTCTGCATATGGATTTTCTACTAGCATCTACTGGTATATATGATGTGTTTTATTATAGAGCAAAGTAAATGAAATTGCATGTATCAGAACTGGCCCCTATGATGAAATTAAGAGTTTAGTGTGCATTCAGGATAAAAATGAATAGTGCTGTGTACTTGCCAGGTCACTGTGAAGCTGATATTTTCACCTGGAACATACATGCCAGTATCATTAGTTCATGCAGTGGTTTGCAACACACCCAAACATTTGAGAACAAATCCATTTAACTGTTACTACCTTTTAACACAAGCAGCATTTGAATACATACTGCCAGTGTACAAAGTAGCAGGTTATGATCTTTACCAGCATAGCTCCCATTTCAGAATCTTGATCTTGCAGTGATGAATGTATTAACAAGCTGATAACACATCACTAATTGACGAGTACTCCAACAAAATGCTCTGCTTTCATTTTCAAGAATTTCATCCTACACAGGGCACAGCCCATTGTAGGGGCTGCTGGAAAGGTTCACTAAAGGGCAGCAAATCCCACTGAGGTCAGATCCTTTTTAAGGTTTCTGATAAAGGCTCTCTCACTTGGCTGACTGGAAATAATGGAGTAAGAAAAACAGGTTTTCTACCATATGTTGCACAGTCCTTGAAGTAAGGATTACATGTCATGGTTTATATGTGCATCTAGGGTTTTAGATGAGTGATGAAATCAAAACCCATTTTCCCAACAGCATTATGGCTTCAACATCTTTCTTAGTAAGGCAGTGGAAAATAATATGCTATTGTTTTGATATCTTGTATGCAAGAGAAGCCAATACCTTGAAAGGCTCTAGGATTAGGACTGGTTTTCCTACGCCTTTATGGTCCCGCTGGTGCTCCTGGTAAAAAGGTAGTTGCTTCACAAGCAAAAAGCAGAATCAAGAGCACTGAACAGTACAATCACACAAACATGGAAGAATAAAAATGAAGATAAGTAAATAAATGCAAATTCCAAGGCAAACTACAGCAAGAAGCAACTTGGCAGAGTCAAAATTAGAGGAACAAGATGAAAAACAGGGAAAATATTGGTTCAATAGAGAGAGTAAGATTTCAGCAATGCCAAGATGACCAAAGTATTCAGTTTATTATTTAATTAGTCTTATTAAAGATGTCAAGAAAATGGTTAACATCCCTAACAGAAGGGTAAGAGGTCTCCCTTGAAATAGGCCTGATCATAATTGGACAAGACAAATGTTTTCAAAGCCTGAGGGTGAACCTCAAAATCTTCACAATTTTCATTGAGGAATCCTGGAAAAAAGCATGAGAGCAGGAAACTGAATAAGGCAATTCCTGTCTGCTAGAAGAGGAAGAGAAGAGATGAAAAAAAAAAACCAACCCAAAACCATGACACCATTATTTCCACCTCAGAAAAAAAAAGAAATATGGAGTAATATAATCATATTACTGGTAAACAGTAAAGGGGAAGAGGAGGTGAACAATCTTCACCACTCACTTGTCATGAACAAAGCACATCTCATTTCCTTTCATAGCAACATAACAGAAAGAAGCAGTTCATTTCATTTATCTTGATTGTTGAGATTCTCCTAATTAGTTGTCAAGATAAAACTATTAAAAGAAGCAAAGCAGGAGGGTAGCCGTCATGATTTACTGTTGCAGTGGGAGGGCGTACAACATGGCTGTGTGTCGTCCAGTGGCAGAGGTCTAGCTCCCTTCAGTGACATCATTTACCACCTGGATGACGGAGAGGATCTGATGATACAGATCTGAGAGGTGTCAGTGGAGACAGAATGGGGAATTGTGATAATTTTAGCTGTTGTTCTTTTACATAATGCAGAGGTTATGGATATATTTACATATCTGCAAGGCTTGTGAAGTATTAGAACTGGTTAGGCTTCCCCTGCAACACCAGTCCAGTTCTATGGAGAAGTCCAGAAAAGACCTGGATCAAGGAGAGCAATAAGGCATAGGTATGCCATTATTTTAGTGCGGGGGGAACTGAGGAAAGATATTATTACAATTCCAGAAGGCTGTTGCACTGTTGCACTGTGAGAAAGGAACCACCTGTTGTTCATGACCCCGGGAGAACTGGCAAGCACTGGGGACCACAAATTGCAGGAAGGAAAAATCTCATTAGAGCTTAAAAAAAAAAAAAAAAAAAAAAAAAAAAAGGCATTTTAAAAGCTTTTTCTTTTCTTTTTTTTTCCCCCCTCCCCTCCAGGACAACATAAGTGTAGAATTCATTATTTGAAGAATTAATGAATACTCCATTTACAGAAGTTTTTAATATGTTAGAACAACTTTTAATGGCACAGGGCTACCTCCAAAGACCCTACTTCTCATCTGTGGCCAGCAGGCTGAGATTTACAATCAATTCATCTAAAGCAATTCAGACAAGGAGTGTGAGGGAGAAATTTGTATCCAGTGATAAAGAAATGGGAGAAAAAAAATTAAAAGAACTGATAATCAAGAAATGTAAGCTCTGTTGCTGGCTATGTCACAATTGTTAGATAAAAGGCACAACAGACCCAGAAAACATGGTTGTACCGCAGTATGATACAAAGTCAGAAAGGTGGGAAAACCAGATTAGGGCTAGACAGTTAAGATTATGGCTCCGGACAACTTTAAAAACTAAAGGTTCATTATTGCTTTTATAGATTTGATCACCAAAACAGTAAAATTCAAGATTTACTTGACCTAATAAGTGAACGGTTCTGCATTCCATAGCAAAGTTAGCAGACTGGTTACTTCTGGAAGGCTTACTCATTCAGTCTAACCCATGGCCAGTGTGGGAGCAGTTCAGGATATGATCACTTGGGATGGTGAAGGCAGCATTAAATTCAGCATTAAATTCTGCATCTCGCTTCTTAGCTTTTGCAAAGACCACTTTTCTGGATGAGAGGTTATAAGAAGGTTTTTTTTCTCCTGTTTAAGCAATTTCAAACAGATATTTTTATTAATACATTTATTGGTAATTGCAAACAATTTTCAGTGCATGGCTGCATAGTTAAATTTTGCCTTCCAAACTAAGCTGAGAGTATTCTAACTGAATAACTCTGGTTTTGTAATACATGCTGGTGGAAACAGAGCACACTGCCCAGCTTTGCCTGACCCTACACATGTGGTAGTGCTGTTTCGGTATGATAAGAAATGAACTTTTTATTTAATATAATTCTGAGTATATCCATGGGCAATATTGAACATGACAAACTCAACAGACGTACTTACTGGAAGACAGATGCTGCTCAGTTAAAGAAAATCAGCATCTAAAATCGATTGAGTAGAAGATTAAATAGTAGAGGGGAAAATAAAACACCACTCAGGGAACATCAAAGGCTCATAGACTAGTGTAAGCGAAGATGTACATTCACAGCCAGGAAAACACAAGTTGCATGGGTACCTGCCCTAGATGTACTTATGTTCAGATTGTGGCATGGCTCCTAAAAATAAAACTAGTTTTAGTAATTTAAAACACAAAAGCCATTGGGCAAGAAACAAGTTTTAAATCTAGACATCAACTACTCCAAACATCTGAGGGAGACAGATTTGTAATCTACTGTAATCACATCCATTTATTGATACAACAGAGATTTGCACTGTGGAAGAAGCCAGTTCATCTTACCAGACTTCTGTTTTAAACTTTTCTGAGATGATTCTGTACTCCTGCACATAGGTATTACTTTATTATAAGCTTCCTTAAATAACTGTTTAATTTCAGAAAACTGAACTAAAAATGCAAAAATTCATGTCAAATCCAAGATGCTCATTGCAGCCAGAATTAGCTTTGGTATTTAAGCATCTATTCCCAAACCACTATGCAGAAACATCTTAACTTGTTCCCCTGAGCCACGCCAGTAATTATGTGAAATGTTATATGCAGAAATAAGAAAGAGGCAGCTAAATAGTACACAGGAAGCAGGAAGATTTCTTACAACAAATGACCAACATTTTTTCCCAACTTCAAATAGGGATTTTTTTTTAAATTTTAAATTTAGGTTTAATTGCACAAAAAAAGCCCAGACTGTTTGAACAGTAGCTGTTTCTATTTGGACATGACTTTTTTGCCATGAGTTTTGGAAACATGAAGGAAAAAGTACCCTTTCTCCTGTTCTTGGCTATCAGCTTTTCCATTACTCCTGTTTTAAGCATGAAAAAATTGCAGTAAGAGGCCCACAGAAGCACACAAACTAAAGAAACTGAGGTGAAGAACCATTGCTCAGCCCAGCATGGACATAGGTTTCCAAGTCAAGGGCTGCTCTGTGCTGCTGCATTGGTGTCACCTTCTTATCAGTGTTTTGTATCAAAAATTACTGTCTGTGCTTTAGGTATCTAACTTTTCAGTGTTACATCAGAACAAATTGATCATCCAAGTTCAGGCAAACATCTAGCTTTCACATACCACTACCAAAAAATCCCTACAGACGTTTTTGTCTCCAGAATAAAAGCGTGTAGTGATGTTGCTATCTTAAGGGAATTAGTCATCCTTTCCTTTTGATTCTGATTTTGTGGCTCAGAGAGCTATCAATTACAACAGCTAACCTAAAAAAATATATACCTTGAGAACAGTGTTCTACTTGCTAAGTACCACTTTATTAATGACAAATTAATTTTATATTTAATATTCAAAATCTCTTTGAAATCTTAAAGAGAAAGCATACAGGAACTGGTCCATTGCCTGGGGAACTTCTGCTACAGCCACAATCAATGCATATGTAAGTTTTATTGCATTAGGGTAGTAAAGGAAGAACTCTTAGACAATTATAAATGAAAGAGGACTTGCACTGGAAAAATACAACTGTCATAGTTGAAAACCAGATAGGTTACCAATGCTAAAGACTCAGCTTTTTCAGAAATTTGCTCAGCTGTTGCATGCAGTTAGGCTTACCTACCACAGCTGAAAGTCATTCCCTTCAATAGCCCATTTACCGCAATATCAAGACCAAGTCCTGTATCTCCTTATCTGCACCAACACCAACTTACGTCCTTTTACATGTTCCTAAAGGTCTTGCAGAAGGTTGCTATTACCTCTTTCTGCTCTAAGCCTGTGCCACTGTTTTTCTGTTAAGGCATGATGTGTCTATACTGAGCTAGAGACAAATTTCCCCTTACATGCTGTCAAGTGACATTTTGGTTCAGCTTCCTGAGACAGGAAAAAACTCTCAAATACCAATCTCATCTTCAGAATTCAATTCAAATACAAGCTATGATAGATTTCAAGTACACCATAAACTATTTGGGAAAGACAATTCAGGCTACAAGTTACCAGCATAAGCTTCAATGGTTCTAAAAGCTATTTTAGTGCTGAGTGATGGCTGACAGAAAAATTGTCAAGGGATAATTGCAAACCATACACATTCCTAAGAGATTGCATTAGTGTCCCTGTTAATGAAGCAGCAAAGAAACTTTTCGTAAACAGAGTTTTAAATAATATCCACCTCTCTTAAAGCTTTAGGAGGGATGTTTAAGAAACTTTTGGGTTTTTTCAACCTGAAAACACTTTCTGTCCTGAAAACACTTCTGAGGAGCCCGAACTGTGCTTTCAGAGGGTGGGTACAGGTAGACAGCTTAGACAGCAAGCTAGATCACTGGCTGCTTTTCTTTGGGGTTTTGTTTGTTTGTTTTTTAATCAGATTGTAGCACTGCTGCCATCCTGTAAGCATTCACTTGCACCAAAGAGATGAAAAGTCATGATACCCCATATCAGACCACAGTATGCTCTAAGGTTTGCACCTCAAGCAGCAGATAAAAGATGCTGTTTGGGCTGAGCTGAAGAAAACATTATCAGAGGCATTCCCCTCTATAGCAACCATGACTCTTCATTGAGATGCAGGTAGTGCTTCGACACCAAAGACTGCAGTGCATCATTAAAGTATTGTGAAGACAAACAACACTCATGCTGCATACCAAGTGGCATTACATTTAACAAAATCATTTTAGTGTGAATCCATCCAGGGCTGCCACTGTGAGCCACTTGTGTAAAACGTGCTGGCAGAAATGGATCTGCACTAATTACATTTCATGCATATTTCAGAATTAACCTCAGGGATATGGAAAGGTGGCAATAAAGAGGAGTTTTTTAACCAAGTTCATTTGCAATTGGCAGCCACATGATGACTAGCTTTCCTCAGAGATAACCCTAGAACATCTCAGATTAGGAGTTCTATTTCTATTATGCTGTTTCACGGAAGCACAGGACACATGAAGATTTTGTATCTCTTTAAAACACCGAACCTTCATCAGAAACTAAACCCCTTTCAAGTACGAAAGGCTAGAGAGAGGACTTCAGGTAGCATGCCAGTTCCACTAAAACTCTGGAGAAGCAGTCGACCCCTATTTCTCTCCAGGGAGTGTCACAAAAGATCACAAGTAGGCTACATCAGTATGAGATAATTTCCTTTCCAAAATAAAGAGTTGTTTCATTTCATCCCTCTAAACTTTCTGAAATCTTTTCCAAGGACACACTTTAAAACCTTTTTCTAGGGGAACACAGAAAGCTCAATTTGCCTTTTTCCGTTACCTGCTTCAAGACTGAATCACACAGGACACAATTAACAGCTTTTCCGCTGCATCTGACCCTTCTACTAGTTTCCTCCTACATTTCCAGTAATATCAGTTCATTATTAAATGAGATAAAGGAGAATCTCTGAGCTTCATTAAAACAGAGAGAAGAATAGGATTTCAGATGTCTGGGAAGAAGCCAGAAATCCTCTGGATATGCAGCTGATACTGAATACCCCAGATCCTCAACACCTGTGAACATAATAGAGAAATCACCAATTATCTCCAGTTCTTGTTTCAGAGTAGGATTCAGAAATTAATAGTCCACACAGCAGTAAGTTTGCCTTGCTTATTATTTTCCTCATTTGCTGCTAAACACATTTTGGTTTGCTTTATAAAGAGTTGTTAACCACCATTTTCCATTATTATTTGTTTTGTATAAATATCCAGGGTCCTGTTGTACTATTATTCATTCCATGAACACACAACATATTGCAACAATATCCTGTTCCTACTCCAGCATGTTACATTTTGAGGCTTTCATATTCCTTTTCAAAATATGTTCTATTTGATGTGTAGAGCTGCAGAGAGGTGTGACTTGCCATATGCATGGTTGTGAGATAGGTGGGGACACCTGAAACAAAACACCTAGAGCAGAGGTGCCTATAATTTCCTGGCAATCATTCCAATGATCCCAGTTAGCCCAGACAGGTCATCTATTCTCAAGACAGTCTTTGCGTATATAGGCTTATGTGCCATATGCTCAAAGGAGGGTGGAAAAAAGCCAACAGGTGGTTTAACCAAGGTCACAAAGAAGATAAAAACACTGTTTGGCATCCGTCCTGTTTCTGATCTCAATACAATGTCTCACCTAATCAATTATGCTCATTTTCTTTTCCAAAGTTTGTGCCTTTTGCATTTGATGTGTCTGCACTGAAATGTATTTGGTTTATAATCAGGCAAATGAGAGGAAGCACAGCCATTACCTTTAAAACTTCTTGCTTTTGCACACAGAAAGAAATTAGAATTATCAGAGAAAAGCTGAAACATCAGCATTGATAGACGTATGTTTTTTAAGGGTCTCCCAAGACCAGGAAATACTACATGAGTTCTGCAGCCAATAAAGCCACTTAGGAAGCAATATGGTAAAAATCTCCTGTGAAACCCTATCGGGGCTGACACAAGAGACTAGCGGCTTAGACTGAAATATCATGGTCTGTTGTGCACATAAATGAACAGGCAATTTCTAAACCAATATTTATTTGGTACATTGTAAAGGGCTTTTAATAAGTCTATGGCAGCAACTGCTGCAGAGCATAGGAAATTGCCTGTTCTGCAGGGACAGTCGAAGTCTGCTCTTTCTAGCATTCCTGAAAACATATAGCTGCAACATAATCAGTAACTAAATGCAGACAGGTAATCAACATGCAGGCTCCTTCAAAACAGAGTTTGCCAAGCATTTTCCTTGGATCCCTTCCTGCAACATGCCATCCAGAACAGGCAGAGATTTTAGTTAATGAACTATCCCATTTCTCAGAAAATAAATAGGTGAGTGACATCCTTGATATGTTATCTTAAAATCTAAATATTTGATATGGTGGTAATCATACACAATTTTTTTCCTTTTAATTCTATCTTCAATTACTCAAATTCTCACCAAACTTTTTTTCAAACTGAATCTTCTCTTTTTGCAAGTTGATTTGTCTTTTGAAACCACAGCCACCATTTAAATGATGTGACAATTCACTCTGATGGGTAACGTGCATACAGGTAAAAGAACTATTGATAAAATATGCAATCATAGCCATCATAGTTAATCATGGTAAATTAGTAAAGATAATTAATTTTTAAAATTGTAGCATAACAATTAAGATGAGTTGAGAGTGAAAAGCAAGAGTGTAAACTCCTTAAGTTCTGAAAGACAGAGTTGTAAGGTTCTCGCTCTCTCTACACCAGCGCTAGTATATTAATAACACTGGTTGCACTTGAATTAAAGGCATTTAATGAAGACTTATATGCAAGAGTGAAAAAAAAATTAAAATCAAGAAATTGATCCATATAGAACTAGGCACATAATTAAGAAATATATTAAATGTCACCTGCAGGCTGATAGGAAGACTGTCCAGAAGCTCCCCATTTGTAATTCACCTTATGGTGAGCTGCATTTAATTTGTGTAAGTCCCAGAGATGTTGGATCCTGCAAGGTCCCCAGCACTCATGCTACAATTCAAGAGGGCTCACACACTTCATTGTGTTTCTGGAGAACCCATCAGTGTTCCTGGCATATATTAGATGACCCTACAGAGAGCAAGATGTGTACTTGACAGTGTGCTGGATAACGTACATTTAATCCTGTGAGGTACTCAGTGGCATCAATCCGTATAGGCTCAAAGTCATAGGAGATTCTTTGTTTCAGAATGGACCAAGAAAAGGAATCCACTGTGGTGAAACACACTGCATTGCTATGTAGTGTGTGTATATAGCTTACATAGTTAGTATTCATATCGAAAGAGTGTGAGCTACTGCTTCTAAACAATTGCTATTTCTTTCTAAATACAGCTCTGAAGTGATTCCTTATAAATGGCCTCAATTTTGTCCATGCTACTAGGTTAGTTATTCTTCACTCAAAGCAAAACTGGCACCTGATGGTTACAATAGACACAAATTGTTCTTCAACAAATCCACAGCTACTCTATAGATGATGATTGGATCAAAAAACCTAGTTGATTCTATGAGTCTATGAAAATATGTAACTACCTGAGAAATTCCTGTGTTACTTCTTTCTAGTTAAAACCCAAATGCATTTTTAATTTTCGCTCTGCAGTCCATACAGAAAGACAAATGAGGGAGTTTAAAAGCCTGATTGTTGCTTCAGGACTTAAATCTGCAAGGTTGTAAGTGGCATTTATGAGAAGTTGTGTTTCACAAGCTTGGTAATTTGCAGTTTGTTACAAAGACATAAACTCGTTTCTGACTAAATTGTATTGTAAGTCATGGTCCTCAGGGAATGTCTGAATAAAAGGTGATGTTAAAGTAATTTCCGTAACACCAAACTATGCAACGAATTAAAAACTACATAGAGGAGAAAACTGGGGAAAAGGAGCAGGCTGAGACGGAATGAATTTCTTTATGGTAGTGCTCAAAAACTGCAATGCTATCTGTTTTTAAAAGCACAGCATTTGATTTTCATTTGTTTGACAATGACTGGATTCATTCTTAGAAATTGATTTTCAGCCACATCCAGCTACACAGCAACATCTTTACCAAGGAGCAGAGTCCTGTCAGGTACACATCAACACATCTGCCGTGGTTTGAGAGCTTCATTGCACAGAGATGTGGCCCTTACAGTTATCTTATTATAAGCAAGATGAAAACCAATTCTCAGGTCCTAAGCGAAGGATTGAATCTGCATATACTCTCGCAATCATAACTACTCACTTCAATAATGGGATATTCTGAGGGGAAAGATCATTTGCTCATTCAAGAAAAAAAAAAAAAAGGAAATTTGCAGCCGCCTTCTTAAGAAGAGTGAGCTGAAATAACTCATACCTGCCAAAGGCCTAACTTTGGGGGAGGTGGGAGAAAGGTTCAGCCAACTTTGACATTTCAAATGAAGGTAGCTGCACCAACTGCAGCAGGGAGATCCTGTCTTATTAACAACACCTATCTGGCAGGTCTTTACATTTTAGTATCACTGTTGTGGCTATTTTCCTTAATGAGACAGAAGAGGGTTGTCTTATAAGGGACTCAAAAACCTAAATGCGTACAACTTGGGTACATGACAAATAAGGGGGTGACAAAATGTGAGATTCATTGAAGACAGCCAACATAAATAGGGAAAACACTGTTTGGTATAGTACAATGATTATAAATGTGAGGAATGTTATGAAGCAAGGATGAGGGCAATTTATCCTGAATATTACAAAAAGCTCCAACAGTGAGACTGAATTCGTGTTCTGTGTTGTCAAGGAAATGGACTAAATGACATGAGAGGATTTTTTCCCCTCCTGTAATTTCCATCATCTTATGATTCAGTGATACATTTCCTTCCTACCTTCGCATTTCATTCAGGTCATGCGTAGGTACAGTACTAGAACAAACTTCCTAAGCCAGTGGGTTGAAAACACTGATCCTGTGAGCAATGCATTATACAGTCTTTTTAGAAATTTAATAGCCTCTCACTTAAATGCAGTAATACCAATTGCCTATTTTCTTGCTGTTTGATAGTTTGTATTTTCTTCTTACAGTTCCCACTGGACAGCTGTACTAAAACTATCTGCCTTAATGATAATTGCATACATAAGTCATTCAAGGCCAACTGATGTATGTTCTTGTGCCAGCACTGTCCTTTTACCTGAGTATATTTTTCCACACTCCATACTACCCTAAAATATCTTCTAATGCCATCACAACCTCTGTCAGCCTCAAAGGACTTACCTCTAGGTTTACAAGAGTTACCTCTAGGCTTATGCGCACAAGTCCATAGGACCTGATGAAATCCATCCATGGGTCCTGAAGGAGCTGGCAAATGAAGTTGCTAAGCCACTGTCCATCATATTTGAAAACTCATGGCAGTCAGGTGAAGTTCCCAATGACTGGAAAAAGGGAAATATAATCCCATTTTCAAGAAGGGGAAAATGGATGAGCCGGGGAACTACATCCCAGTCAGCCTCACCTCTGTGCCTGGCAACATCTTGGAGCAGATTCCCCTGGAAGGCATGCTGAGGCACATGAAAAACAACAAGGTGGCTGGTGACAGCCAGCATGGCTTCACTAAGGGGAAATTCTACCTGACCAATCTGGTGGTCTTCTATGATGGGCTACAGAACTGATGGACAGGGGCAGAGCAGTTGATGTCATCGACCTCAACTTGTGCAAAGTGTTTGACACTGTCCCACATGACATCCTTGTCTCTAAATTGGAGAGACATCAATTTGATAGACGGAGATGGACCACTCGGGAGGATAAAGAACTGGCTGGATGGCCACATGCAGAGTTGTGGTTGATGGCTCAATGTCCAGCTGGAAACTAGTAACAAGTAGATTTGAGAGCAGCAGAAGACATAAGATTGTATTTACCAAGAAGCCAAACCAGCTTTAGACAGCGTTGCATCCATGCCACCAGTTCTTTAAAGACCCCAAAATATATTGTTATCATATTTTAAATAACCCATCTGTAGTTTTTAATTAGGAGCCCAAAAAAAATAAACCCTCAACAACCAAAAACCAAACCAACACATTTAAATGATAATTCCTGTCATCCTTGTTTTTAAATATATACAGAGAGCTCTGAAGCCGACATGAAATTGTTCAGACTCATAAGACCAGTCCTGATCTCACCTTAAATAGTGAAAGCCTGTGCCAACATATAATGATGATGCAGTAAGATCAGTATTTGAACAAAAATGAAGCACATACATATTTTAAACTTCAGACAGACTTGAGCGTTCTGGAGCCTTCTCTGACCTTCAAGGTTGAGTTTATTCCAGTGTAAATATGCCACCACTTACTATAATCTACAGCAGTAATTGCAAGAGTGAATTTCATACATTCTATTTAGCTAAAAACCAAAACCAAACCAAACCAACAAAAAAAAACCAAACCCAATTCCAATACTTTTCAATTACAAGGGGAATATACAGTGGCATTGCCTTCTCTGTGGGACAGTCATTCTCCTGAAACACTAACAGGTGTGAATAAACACAAATTCTAATTGAGGGGTGGATATGTGTTTGAGCTTTGGACACCTGAGATCACAAACTTGTTTCAGATGATCTACTGAATAGATGTCAGATGGCAATGACTCTTGGATGCTGGGCTCAATATGATCTGGTGAAAACTGGCTCAAATTTCTGTATCTTTTTAGTTTATCCTACAGCACACGCTTCACCTTTATTTCTTTAGCTGTACTTTACTAGCATGAAGTACCTACTTTGGGCAAGGGACAAGAGGATGGCGGTGGCGAATAAAGTTAGGAATACAATCCCACCTCTTCATTACAAATTCCTGTTAATACCAGTAAATGCTTTTATTTTTATGAGAAATAAAAATGAGAAATAAAGTAATATTTTACATTATCATGATAGTTTAAACTGCAAATTAGGTGTTTGAAGAATAACTTCTTTAAGTGATGAAAATAAGGATTCTCTGCTTTAAGAAATGTAAATATACACTGATTTTCTATGGTGCATAGCAACCCACACTAAATGCTACGCCAGTGGGACAGTAAGAGCAGACAGAGTAATTCACATTGTGTCTTGGTGGCTGAAACCTTCAAAAAGAAGCAAAACAAAATCATTTTTCTCACCATGATGTATAAAAATTCTTCAAGCCAAATCATGAGTTATCTTCTACTAGAAATGTCTTAATTCAGACTTAAAAAAAGAAGTTTATGCCTAAAAATTAAAGTTTTAATATAACTTCAAAAAAAAAAAAAATCAAGATGACTTAGCTTAACACTTCCAAAAGCAAGTTTACTCTTTTTAAATAATATATACACTTTCATTTTGCTAGTTAAGTACAAACTAGGATACATTTTTACAGCAAGTTTTCAATCAATCCAAAGTGACATCTTTTACTCCAAAAGAATTTTGTGTTCAAAGAAGCTCACTTAGCTTTACATGAGAATGGAGCTTCAGTATATACATTCAATATCTCATCACACACTCCAGGTCACAGCTGTCTTCCAAGTAGTTTACAAAACCTCTTTAGGATGATAAAGGGAATTGCCATTTTCTTATGCCCCTGTAGTACATCATATACACATACAAAATGAGTTCACCTACCCAGGTGCTTAAGCATTTATGCCAGTAGAACCACCAGCACTGTCTCTAGCTAGCTGCAGCCAAATTATTCACTTAGAAAGTACAAAATGCCCAAATATCTCCCTGCTACGTGCACACATACAAAAAATAAATAAACCCCCCTATACTATTCAAGGACAGGGAGAAGTAATTTCCAGGCCCTAACCAGTAACAGCAGGCAATGGGTACAGTGCAAATATTTATGTGGGGGGAAGTTACTCAATAGCCTTTAACCCTCTTCCCCTAGGTATAAGATAAGCTTCAGGTATTTATAGACTATCTAATTTCCTGTCCCCAGACTCTCCTGCTGTTACACAATGTCTTGCAAGAACTTGAATTCCATATTAAGGGCATTTAGCTTCTTTGTGCTTTCAGAAAAACACACAACTTCTTCCTCAAATAAGGAAAAAGACTCACTTTTAGTAGCTAACACAACAGTAGCTGTCATACAGTCATAGTTCGATCATACAATCATATCAGCTTCTAGTTGAAGCAATTCTCTTTTTATCTATCCCAAACATTTATGTAGAGGTTTGCAATCTTTCTTCTGACCTTGATTAATTTTGAACAAACCAAACCCTTTATCTCTCTTCACTAAAAGATTAATCAACTCCCCTGACTGCACTACTCTGGTTCTATTCCCTTTCAAGGCAGTGTTTCTGAACAGAGGTAGCCAGAACCATGCATCCACTTTTCCAAGTCAACCTCTCACTGACTATTATAATTATAAAATACCTCCCTAACCCTAAAAGCACTGAGGATACTTCATCTACTCTTTTTCAGGAGAATAATATTGGAATGCTTTCTCATGGCTTCCACTGGCGCCCACAGTCATTCTTCAATCAGAATATACCCAAGATGTTCTGAGTGTAACCAATCTGTCTAGATTCACTGAGATATGAAAAAATAATCTGCCTCTTTTCCAGCATGGGACTCTCAAAATGCCATCTTCAGGTCTACTGCTGTTCAGGCTGCTAAGAAGTATTACTCTGTAGTAAAGCCAAAGAATAGTTGTTAGTTACCGCATCCTCACCATTTCAGGAAAGTATTAGGGCAATGATTTCCCAAGATAGGTGCCACAGTTTCATTTTTTATTTTGAATAGACACAATATTTAAGCCTTGAATAAGCAACAATATGCCAAACAGTTTGGCATATTGTAAACACACATTTAACCACACATTTAACCACAAAGAGAGGAGGTGCCAAAACATCTTCAGAGCTAGGCCTGTGCATCTGACCTACAAGGGTGTTTAAGGTAAAAGCATTTTCTTCTATCCCTTCTGACACCATCTTCCTCTCACTTTCCCCTTTTTCCATACCATACTTCTTTGGTCAACTTTTCTCTATTATAAAATGTAATTTTAAAATAAAATTTTGCTGCCACACAGAATTGCTGCCATCTCCTGCAAATAACCTCTGAAGCAAAAGATCAGGTGAGTTGTTCCCACACAGCCAATTTGCCTTGTTCTCCACTTTTTTCAGCCTGGTACCAACACGTAATGCTAGCCAAGGATTAGGAAGAGGTGGAGTGTATGACCACACTGCAGGTTGAAGTCAAAGGTCATTCTTTTTCCCACCAACACCTTACATCAAGGGAATTATTATTATTACATGAGATACTTCAAGTTATACTGCTTTTGTGCGATTTCTCTGTGACCTCTGCCCAAAAAGTCTTCAGCACTGAAATAAAATATGACTTTTTCCCCTTACAGAGGCAGGGTGGTCTATAAATAAGTGACATAATTCAACTTTGGACAAAAGAAACCTGGTTTCTACTTAGATTATGCCAGTGTTAAAACTCTTTCCTTTCTTATTCTGTGAGTCCAAACTCTTTCACCTTAATTTGCCTTGTATCTCTTCACAAATGAAGGGCATGAACTGACAACTATTACAATACAATAAATAACACTGTATTTCTGGAATAAGTTTGGAACAGAGACCACCTAAGAATAATTAAGTACTCCGACTCTATTCTTGAAATAGTAAAGTTGCTAAAGATGAAATTTTGTTCAAGCTCTCGATCTTTAGAAAAAAAAAGATGAAGCTCAGAAATTCTACCTGTGACATAAATAAAAGCTATTTAACCATATGGGACTGAGGGTAAGACACACACCGACCATCGCCCCGCTCCCCCCTTTTTGCTTCACATTTCTCTCTTTGGCGCAAGAGAGTTAGCACATTATACAGCAGCTCCAGAAGCCTTCATCCGGAACAGAGCAGACATCTCAACCAATATCATCTTGGAGGAAGACATATGCGATGCCACTACTTGAAGCCAGGAGAGGAAGGGCACACAGGCAGTGGGCAATAGGTGCCGCAAGATGTCCAAATAACATCACAGTCCACACTGTAGCACAGAGCTGCAGGGAACTGCAGGTCAGTTCTACCTGGCACCTCTGCAAGTACTGCAGTGAGGAACAAGCAATTTAAGATACCTTAGCATCTTCCCACTCCAGGAAGAAAACCTGCAGTAGACAGTTTAATGAGATAGTAAAGATTTCCACCTTCCAACCATTTTCTACAAACTATGACTATTCTCTCTATTTGCTTCTCTGATTTTCTTCTGGCAGTATAATCCATGCAGAAAATTAGTTGAGCTCTTTAGCTGAAAGATACTGACTTGTTTATTTTACCTCAACTCTAAAATATTTAGAGAATACCATCTAGCTTTTGAATGTTAAGTGATTTGCCTTTGCTCACATTAAAATATTTCTCATTCTAAAGACTATGCAGCAGTCTAAAGTACGAGGCTCATTGGCTTGCAAATTTTTCTTTTATGCTTGGAAAATTTTATTAGAGTAATGTAGCTGAAATCAGGGCCTCATTGTGTGTACTTCTCAAATAATGAACAGGAGACTGAGGTACAGAGAAATTAAGCACATTGACTGAGGTCAGACAAAAGTTAGGATCACTGGAACTACAGCAGCTGTTTGAGACCAGATCACCCTTCTCTGACATTACTTCCTGTGGTTCTGAAACCAGAAACAGAACGACTGATCCACCACTTTAAAGAAAAAGGGATCACTTATGCCAGCCATAAGCAGACATGAGAAAAAATAAGACAAATGCAGTGCCATGCTGATGGTAATTCTGGCTTAAGCATTAAATACTGTTGCACAAAGGAAGAATTCTTCACAAGCAAACAGGTCCTCTAATAACAGTGATTGATGGAAAAAGGAAACTGAATCCTCTCAGCGCCCACAAATGATACTGGATTTGATTTTTCTTTTCAGCTTAAGAGTTACCTATTGAGTGATATTCTACACATTGGTAAAACGTTGTAAAGCTCGGATATGCAGTTACATAGTGTGGTTGCAAACTAAATAGTCCTATTAGCTACAGGCATACCAAGACTATGTTTAAACTAGGAAGCAATCATGGGGTTGTGAAGAAGTTACACTCATGCTAAAGCAGGTGCAGATTTCCCTACGCACCAATACTGTCCTACAGAAATGGGCTTCCAACTCTGGAAATCATTTAATAGCGACAAAGGCAGCTCTCAGGAATCATGTTCCTCACACTGTTTGTGAGGAAAACTTCAATCCTTATTAGGCTTAAAGGACAGTGACTAATAGCTTAGAGAAGAACTAAAATTGGAGCTTGCACTCTGAACACATGAAATGAAGCCCAATGACTGTTGCTATGAAAATAAATGGCAGTGCGTAGGTGTAACTTGTACAAATGAACTCCACCCATTTTAAACAGCCTCAAAGGCTTCAGGAGCATAAGAGTCTGGAAAAATAAAGTCTGTGCTGAAAGTTATGGCCCTGAGCTAAGACTGTTGTGGTCTTGCACAGAATGACTGGGCAAAGCATCCAAGTGCGTTCTCTAGTCCACTTGCCCTCAACCTCTGACCCAGTAACCACAGGGGCTTGCTCTAAACCCAAGAGCCACATTCAGAGTAAAATTCACAGCCTGTAGCAATAAAGAAAAAACAAACAGGAGGGTTTGTACTTGATTCTTCTTGCATTTTAGAATTGCAGTGTACATTGTGTGAAGCAAAAGGTGGTAGCTGCTAACTGTTTTGAGAATTGGGTAAACAAATCAGTGTCAGCTCAGCCTGGGTGGGGTGGGGGGGCTGTTGGTTTCCTCCCTCAGTAAAGACAGCACAAGAACAGTGAGCATGTCCCACTGGGCTCAGTGTCCTTGCTGAGGAAGCAGCAGTACAACGTTACACGTCACTCTTGACACCTCAGTAAATAAGAATTGGCCAAATGACAGTTTTGATCTCTGATTATACCAGTGCATCAGCCTCGCTGTTTGTGTCTAACAGACATGATTACAACAAGGTTTTTTTGCATCTCAGCCCTATTTTTTTATGCATTGCTCTACTAATTCAAGTTGCTTCCTTGGCAGAGAATTACAGATCATTATTGCATGTTCATGAGAAAAAGCTCCAGATAGAAAGAGGTCAACAGGTTGAACTTCACTTACTTCGGCATCATCAGCAGTTGCTACTGCTTGTATTTCATGATTAAAAAAAAAAGTCTCTCCTGATGCTGGAAGGAAACAAAACAAAATAAAACCAAAAACATACTTAGCTTTTATGTCTTGATAATGCAGACATTTGTTTTCTCTTTGAAAAGAACAGCTCAGTACTTATTCAGGTATTTCTGATAGAAAATCCCAACTTGCAAAAGGCTTTACTGTTAAAGGCATGTTTTGGTTTTTATATTTAAAGTCATGTAAAAAATGCAGGTAAAATTCAGCTCTAATTATGTTTTCCTTTGCCCCTTAAACTTGGTAATTATTATTGAATAGAAATAGACAGGGGTTTTTTTTCTCCTATTACCTGCAGCAGCCAAGGCTCTTTGTTAGGCTTCAGAGAAACTGGCATTAAATTTGAGTCTGACAAGAATCCAATCAGTAGCATGGTTGCCTGAATACTAGTGCTGAGGGTTAAACGATCAGTTGGTCTACAACTTATCACAGGCGTGGGAATTTTACTTAGATGTAGCTATTGCAGAGACTGCCTAATTGAGAAGAAGATTGCAGCTAGGATTGAGTTTTGTTTAACCTTAACCTTCCTATGCAATGTTTATTATTCTTACTGCATTACATCCTTGATAGGAATTTCTGATCTCCCATTCCAAAGCACTTAAGAGAAGTCTGTTTGTCACTCATTAAGCAGATATAGAAAACCACACAAAATTTTTAATACGACAAGGCTACACAAACAGCAGTGAAAAACGGTGACCATATTTTCCTCGGTAAGCAATGCAAAGTCCTTCCAATTAACATTTTAATTAGAAAATTCACTTACCATGAAAGTTTCTGCATTCTCTTAAAGGTTGTAAATTAGTCTCCTTACAAATTCTTCCACAGCATTTTTCACTATGGTTCTATCAGAGATTACATGCCCAGCAGCAAAAAGGGAGTTTGAGAGAATCATACTTGTAGCTCATATTGTATTCTCTTTACTTTAAAAGTTCAGGCACTCAGGCTTCTATTTCACTCATCACTTGTCCTTGGAGGCTACTGCAGCTTTAGGGAAAAAAAGCAATTACCTACTGTCTGTGAAAAACCTAGCAGTTACAATTACAAAATAGTAAAATGTCAAAGATACCTAATTTACACATACAGTTTTAAACTTCTTAGCTTAGTGAAATGCTAAAATATATTCTCTAAAATCATTATATCCTTCAGGTACAATGACCCCTTTGACTGTGATACCCAATGTAAATTCACAAGCATTTATACAGCATACCTGAGTCTGCATTAGAAATCAGCAGTTGAAAATCTATTTCGTTTACTTTGTCACCAGTAATGGAATTACAGCACTGAGAAACATATTTCCTTTTTGAACACATTTAGCAAGCAGAACACTTTTGTCTCTAGGGTGAGAAGAGTTTAATGTTCACAATGCTCAGTCTTTTGCTTCTCTTCCTCTTGGTGCTCACAAGTGTCACAGTCCCTACAACAACAGATAAGCCTCCCTCCACAGCTACTTTTGGTAACTGCTTCAAAAAAGAAGTGCTATGAATCTTTAATAGCACGAAAGAAATTTCAAAGGAATAGAAACAGCAAAGTCTAACCAAAGACAAGCTTTTAACTGAAATTTTCTGACCAAACTGATCTTTACTCAACAATGCACATTTTCTGGAATCTGTAGACTCCAAAATCGCAAATTCTTACTGCATATGCTGCAGGTAAAGTCATGCTGACCTTAACCTAGTTTGATCTGTGGTAAGAAACACTGCAAGATGGCAGAAAAGGGGAAGAGATTAAACCCTTTATTCATATACTCTGATAGCGTCCAGATACTGTTATCATAGAATCATAGAAGAGTTAGTGCTGGAAAGGACCTTAAGACCATCTAGTTCCAAGCCCCCTGGCATGGGCAGGGACACCTCACATTAAACCATATCACCCAAGGCTCTGTCCAACTCAGCCTTGAACACCATCAGGGATGGAGCATTCACAACTTCCCTGGGCAACCCATTCCAGTGCCTCACCACCCTTACAGTAAAGAATTTCTTCCTCTTAGCCAAATTTAAACTTCCCCTGTTTAAATTTGAACACGCTACCCCTTGTCCTATCACTACAGTCTCTAATGAAAAGTCCCTCCCCAGCATCCCTGTAGGCCCCCTTCAGATATTGGAAGGCTGCTATGAGGTCTCCACGCAGCTTTCTCTTCTCCAGGCTGATCAGCCCCAACTTTCTCATCCTATCTTAGTCCAAGCTTTTCACAATGACTGCAATGCATGGGTACAAACAATTCTTGCACCTTGAACATGGCCAAGCTGCACTCCTCATCCTTATAATGAACATTAAAAAAGCCATGTACTTGCACAGATTTTGCAAAAATAGTTGTGAAGACAGCATGCAATATATGCTAAAGTAGAGACGAGAATCACGCACGATCACCCAGGAATCAGCCCTGGTGCAGGCACCTATTGAAGAGCTGTTCCCTCCCCATTACATGAGTCTTTGACATGACAAGGGGCTGGCTACAGACCCCAGAGCATGTGGGTTCTGCTTCCTGAGCTGTTAAAGCACCCCCAGTGGGATGGGACCGAAGGATAACTAGATGCAAAAAAAGTAAGTTATGGAAAAGATGCTATGCTATCCAGCAAACAATTGCCATGCATCATAGCTAGACAGAAGTATTTTGCATTGTCTCAGAAGTCAAGCACTATGTATACAAAATCATAACCAAGCTGAGGCAGGAGACAAGGACAGAGAATCTAAAGGACAACACCTCCACAGAAATCTAGATGACACAAACCCTCCTCCTCTGCTTCAAAGACACAATCAACTGTGAATGTTGCTGCAAAAATTCAAGCTTGTGTTACAAGTATGAGGGCACACTTCTTCTCCCAGCCTTGAAGGAGCAAGTTTAGCATTGCCTAATACCTCTGTGCATTTCAGAAAGAACACAAAACTTGGGATTGTGCATATTTCAGAAATGAAGCACAAGGTGGTATATAATTCATCCCAAGACTGAGTGAAGAAGAGGGAAATAGAACAACTGACTGTGGACAAGGTTAGTGAATTCTTCCACCATAAATTACATTTACACTGCATATTAAAATTAAATATTTGAAGGGGTTTTTTTTTTCTTTCAGACCATTTAAAAATGACAGGAGGAATGAGGACAAAAGCTGGCATTAAAATAGAATTTGACAGATTTAGGACCAACATTATATTGGTACATTTTAACCTCAGCAACAGGAAACCAAACTTGATGGCCCAGAAGCATCTTTCAGTCTGATTTTTAGCACTAAGTTTGCTGCTAGGAAGTGGCTCTGTTGCTGAAGCACATTTCCAGAAGTCTCTTTTGAAAGTAACATCTGCCTAGAGTACAAAGAAAACCAAAACAGTGGAGTAAAAAATGACAGTGGGTAAATGCACCATTATTAGCACATGGCAGAATGGCTTTAAACTGAAAGAGGGGAGATTTGGATTAGATATTTAGAAGTTGTTCTTTACTGTGAGGGTGACGAGGCACTGGAACAGGTTTCCCGGAGACGTCAATACCCCAATCCTTGGCAGTGTTCAAGGCCAGGCTGGACGGGGCTTTCAGCAACCTAACCTAGTGGAAGGTGTCCCTGCCCATGGCAGGGAGTTAGAACTGGATGAGCTTTAAGGTCCCTTCCAACCCAAACTGTTCAAGGATTCTACAAGTAGGCAAAGCTCAAAGAGTTCCCATGACTCACCAGAAGAAACTGCCTGCAGTATCTTTTTCAGAAAGCACAGTGTAGACTTGTGGGAAGATGAGCCTGGTAGAACAACCAAGAACAGCCAGTACGTGCTCCAAAGGTGATAATCACTGCTGTACCAAATCGTTATTAGTATTGCACATATTAACTTACATTTATCTCCCTTTCATAATGGAATAATCTAAAACTTGTATTTGTGACAAATTTGTCTAGATAACCTTCTTTTCATTCCCCACCTAATTCAGAGAAGCATACGCACTGTTTTTGTAAAATAAAGAGAGCAGATACTACCTGCAGATACTACCTTCACTTGACATACAGCAAAAAATCTGAAGATTAAGTACCACTACAGTAGCCATCACATGCAAAGATAATGTGCTTAATCAGGACTTATACTACCTCATCTTACTGCTCATCTTCCATTCATAAATGGAAGCTCTGACACCAGACCACCATGAAATTTCATACTTACCACTTCATGTCAACTCAAGATAAAGCTAATATTGTGCTG
Source organism: Psilopsiagon aymara (assembly GCA_024733675.1). Lineage (NCBI taxonomy): Eukaryota > Metazoa > Chordata > Aves > Psittaciformes > Psittacidae > Psilopsiagon > Psilopsiagon aymara. The sequence goes on along the minus strand of JANRGW010041257.1, from coordinate 52,747 downwards.
GGCCCCTGGCACTTCTTACAGACTTCTAAACAGAACTTTTTATCAGGATTAAAACAAGAAGCTTCTAACCAGAAATCAAATTTTTCGTCATTTCTTTATAGGCTGAGAAAGATCAAAACAAGCGATTAAGACATTTCTTTGCTTTGTTAACAAATATACAAACTTTTATTTGATTAGATTGGTTTTCTATATGTTAACATTATTGTACCAATTATGATTCACATTCACAGCAGAAATTTTCTAATAACATTTTGCAACACTAACTGCTGTACTAGAAATCCTCAAGAGAAACTCATCTTTCGCTAGCAAGGTAACTTGAATAAAGTGCAAAACCACAATAAAATTTGACAGACATACACCCAGCTCATACTCAGTGGAAAAGTTTGTAAGACCAGCAGATATGGATTCACTGCACACAAGAATGTGACCTGAAGACATCAGTTTTCAAGTTTTCCCATTACCAGACATTGATTACAATGAGTTATGTTCCATTGCTCTTAAGGGCAACAAAACCAAAGCACAATAAGGTTACATATAAAACACATTGGCCAAACTACCTGAAGCTTAGCCTTGTACTTGGTACCTTTTGCCCAATAAAGGTTTTAGGAAGAACTGATGAACATCAACAGCTCATTTCTTGATAGCCTCTTTGATTTTAACTTCAAGGATCAATTACTAGGATATAAAACAGCACCCTTCTTGGGACCCAACTCATAAAGGGCTTTTTTTCATTTATTTACCCACAGACATATACATAGTATCATTCAACTAGTGATTCCCAACACGAGATACTGACTCTCCCAGTCCACAAAGACAGTAAAACCTCTAAATTACACTGGAATTAAGCCCAGCTCACAAAGTACAATCCAAGATATCATGTCTTCCCCTTGCAGGCACTGGAACAGTCTTCCCTGCACTCTTTTCAAGACAAATGAATTTTAAGAAATTCCAGGTGCCTTTACCTTTCTTCTACATGAGTAGTAAGTTTTAATGAAGCCCTTGGGTGCTGACTTAACATCATCTGCAAGGAAGACTACTTAACCTCTTTACTTACAGAATTCAACGAGGAAAACTAAATGTTGCTCAAACATAGTCAGACTACTTCCTTAACATTGCTTCTCTTCTCCCACTTTCCAAGAAATGAGTTTAGCATGACAACCTTTAACAAATAACAAAGCTTTAGCCATAAATTGTATATGCATCCCTTTGTCATGTAACTAAGCCCGATCTGCTAGTAAACACAAGACATCACTGTCAAACAGAAATGGCCTCAACAGCAAGCTTTAAGGACCATGCCCTGTTTACAGCTTCCTGTAACTGAGAAATCCACAGTATACATTCCCAAGAACTCATTTTTACATAATTTTCTCCTTCACATTGTTACTTCACTACAGTCAGTGCTTTCAACAAGGGAACGCTTCCACGCACGGATATACAGAACAACCAGTGCCATTCTGGAGGGCGGCAGATCATGTTTTCCCCTTTTGGATCATTTAAGCAGATAACCAAATCCAAAGACCCATCTGCTGTACTCTGGATGAGGCACTTGACCCGAACGAGCCATACAGCACCAGACAGGTGTGTGAAAAAAGTCTGTGTGTAACTTTTCTTCATCATTCATACCTAAACAAGGAATAGTTCTGTAACAAATTGTGCTCTTTCAGTCTGAAGTCGCCTTCTTGCAACAGCTTGTGCAGCTTTTATGAAATGCTTCACTTTCTTCCCTAAACTTACTAGTTATGGCCATATAAATATTTTGAAAGCTTTCAGAAGTTTATTCTAACAAAGATCCTATTCAAAATAAACTCAAGGTGCACTTCAAAGGGGCGTGCAAGAAACTCATTAGAACTTGTGAAATATTACCATAAAATCACAAAATTTTAATCTGCCCGTAAGCAGTTCTTAACCATTTACACTGGGAAGTTTTGTCAATCTAGGTTTCAGATGATTTCATTCTCTGAAAAAAAAGTTGCCTTACGGCATGCATAGTATAGACATCATTAGTGCTACCTGGAAGAATTCTATCTTCTCTCCTCCTCCCTCTCAAATAGGTACCAATATAAAACAATTATCATAATATTTTTAATAAATCCACCTTCTGCTGCATATATTTAAGTTATCCTCTGCTCAAAATCTTTGAGTAGTCTAGGAGTAAAAACCCGTTAACTCATCACCAATAGAAAATTCATAAAGAAGTGAGGTTTGGTTTCTATCAAAACCAAAACCATATCTCACTTCTGGGATATTTTATTATTTTGTCAAAGACATTAACAGAATCTGGTATTTCGGTCTAGTATTAGGTCAGAGTCAAAAATCTCAGTTTTAAAGAAAATCCCTCATTCTATACTCATCTGAACTGCCAGTACCTTTAAGCACCAGAGTAATTTTCATTTTTCCATTTAATGAATGTTCTGCAGCTCCAAAAAGACGAGTTATGCATCTTCGTTCACATACAAAAAGACAGTCTAACAGATGTAAACTATTTATTGAATATTTGCCACCAATGTTGTTAAATACATAATCTTGCAGGTTTCCGCTTTCAAGTTAAAATGTCAGAAACAGAACACCAAATATTTACAATTCTTATAAGGAATGTTACATAATGACACATTAAGGCGTAAATTCTTTTGGCTTATAATTCTGAAAAGAATGATAATAGCAAAAAGTGATGCAAAATCTTCATTGTGAGATTATGATTAAGCTACAATGTTTTACAAAAATATGGTGTAAGATGGCAATAATCCCATTCAAAATCCTGCATTAGGCCCCTCAAGAGGGGCTGATAATTTATACAGTCAAAACTTTAAAATTTACATATAAAGGTACCCTATCCACCATTTAAAAGTACAACTCTAAACATATACAGTTTTCAGGCCACAGTTTTGAAGGTCTGGAGTATCAAGTTGGTTTGATGAATTAGTCGGTTGGCACTTACAAACACATTTATTGCCCTGTTAAAAGACAAAGACATTGCTTCAGACATTTTTATAAACATCTCATTCAATAAATGCATCATTAAGCTTGGGCACATAAATATACTGGCATCTAGACTCTGCAAATAGGAAGCATATTGATGTTTTACCATATCATGATCTACCTAAAGCTTACTGCTGTCAGACTTACGCACACTGTTAATCCTAGAAAGACTGTGTTTATTGGCTAGAACTAAAAGACTTTGGCTCTCAACCATCATTGACATCTCAATCATTTAATTCTGGGGTTTTAGCTAAGAGTGGAGCAGATGATCGTTAAACACCTGTTCTTTCAAAGCTAAACACTTCATCCCCACGTAATTTCAGAATTTGCAACCCTTCCCTGAAGAAAGCATGCATGCACGTGGAAGCAACATACTCTTTTAGATATTTTTTGTTAAGAAAGAGCTGTGGAGTCACTTTTTCAGCTCAGTAATGACATCTGTGAGCATGACTTTCATTTAGTGCTGATATCTTCTTGTGGGAGCAGAGCAACTTCAACGTGCAGTTCAGATTTAAATTACTTCTGATTCCACAAGGATATGAAATACAAGCCATACCCTGGGATTTCTTGCAATATTGATAATACCTAACACTTCAAGCTTATGCCTATGGTGCGCAGCACAGCATTCAATTCACACAGGGCTAAATAAAACTGGTCTCTCTCAGTACGGCTAGGGTACAAGCATAACACATCCATCCCTTCCTCCAGTTTTTCAGTCAAATAGTTTTCTAATCAACTGAGATTGTTTAGACCTAGTTCATGTGTAAACTTACCTATACATCTGTTTGGTAATCATAAAGCTACCAGAAAGAAATTTAGACTTTGGTATCATAATCAAATTCAGCCCCAATTTCATTAACAGTAAGAAAAAAAGGAAAAAAAAATGCTTTGATAGGAGCAAGGCAGTGTTCACAGCTGGTCTCAAGACTTCTCTCTCCTTTAGTAATGCACCATTCCCTGGGTGCTCTTAGCCAAGCACAAGACCGAACACGAAAGTCAGTCCAACCCAAACCATTCTACGCATCTATGATCTTCAGAACAGCAGCACAAAAGCACATAGAACACTTTGGTACCATAAAAATCCTGGGGGGGGGGATACCTCATCCTAAACAGACTCTGAAGTGAAACACACAAGAACAGCAGCTTCAAAACCAGGGGGAAGACCTGAAAAAAGCCTCAGTTTGAAGGCTAAAATGTTCAAATAAAAAGAATAATCAACTAATTCCAAATACAGTGAAGCACTATGAGCTATAAAGGACAATACATATGTAAATCAAGGAAAACACTGCATAGATATTTAGTTCTTGCAAATGGTATTTAAAAAAAATAGTTCTGCAATAATTCAATACATAAGTTTTTGTCCTTATATAGACACAGAAAAACCACACAGGGCCATGAAATTTAACTTCATATATTCAAGTTCAAAGCTAATACTGAACATGGGGGTTGTATGGTGATGCTTTTAACAAGCTTCCCTTTCCTTAAAGGCATTACAAAAGGAATGTAAGTCTTTTAAAGCAGACATGATGGTCTGTGGACACAGGTGAGAAAAAAATTAGGCAGGTTCCTAAGAAGGTAGCTTACACCTCACAGTTTGTCCTATTTTCCCGTTAGTCAACAAGGCTTTTAATTATGTAAAATGTAAGCACAAAAACATACTTACTTTCCATCTTTAAAATACGTTTTCAGAGTATCACTGAAACTTTTGGAGTATTTTACAAACTCTTTCTTTTGGTGCTCAAGTGCCTAAGGAAACAGAAACATGAGGAGCAGTCTTAGTTCACACACTGTGGAGTACAGTGAGAATCTCGAGGTTAAACTGGCAAGAAAATTGGTTAACATTATGCTAGATACAGAAATTTCATTTTTCTTACCAAAAACATGCAGAGAAATTATCCTTTTACTATTAAACTGCAAGGACCTACCATACAATACTTTAACAGGATTGTTATGCCATTGACCATTTAAGCTCTCCTATTCATCCTGTAATCAAAAGGATATGCTTCTTCTTATCCAATTAAAAATATTGTGTAAAAGGAGTTACTGCACGTACCCGACGGTTCTGGTATTGGTATTTCTTGAAGACATTATTTACTGTGTCAAGAAGTTCCTTTATTGCACTCGCGATGTCCCTATTTGGCAATAAAAAAGACAGTTGTAATATTCAACTGTTAGAACAAGTCCAAAGGAGGGCCACAAGGATGATCATGGGACTGGAGCACCTCCTGAATGAAGATAGGATGAGAAAGTTGGGGCTGTTCAGCCTGGAGAAGGGAAGGCTGCGTGGAGACCTCATAGCAGCCTTCCAATATCTGAAGGAGGCCTATAGGGATGCTGGGGAGGGACTCTTCCTTAAGGACTGTAGTGAGAGGACAAGGGGTAACGGGTTCAGACTTCAACAGGGGAAGTTTAGGTTCGATATGAGGAAGAAATTCTTTACTGTAAGGGTGGTGAGGCACTGGAATGGATTGCCCAGGGAAGCTGTGACTGCTCCATCCCTGTCAGTGTTCAAGGCCAGGTTGGACATAGCCCTGGGTGAGGGAGGTTGGAACTAGACGATCTTAAGGTCCTTTCCAACCCTAACAATTCTATGATTCTTAAGCAATCCTATTTAAATGACAGAATTTAATCTCCTTCTTGTAGTCAAATAATTTTTAGAACAGTCTCTACAAAACAAGAGTCAGACAGGATGTAGCAAGACCAAATGCAAAGACCTCGACCAGTGAAACAGGAATTCAAACTAGGAATCAGCAAATGAAATTCAGTCTAGTACTGTGGAGTTCCCATCAAAAATCCTCAGCTTTCTCTTTATCCTTGCTTTAAAAGTGAAGACCATGCTCTTTTCCAATATTAACACTGTTGCTAGCATCTCTTACAGCATTTGAATATTCAAACCCAAATAAAAAAATTTATCCCACTATCTGCAGAAAAAATACATAATATGGTACTTACTTGATTGTCTGAAGAAACCTCACTCTGTCATTGATCTCATCAGGAATCTTACTAAGAATCTGTTTAAGTGCTCGTGCCTTTTCATTAAGATCTTGGAATTCTGGTTCTGGTCTTTCAATCATATACTCTAACAAGAACAACATATTAAAAAGACTATTATTCTTCCTCAAGTATCTAGTGACACTAGAAACACTACTTCACAAAATGCACCAGTATTGCCAAGTTACATTTGAAGGTGAACATCTCAGAAAGAATCATGACCAGTAAACTGCATTGAATACACACTGCACCAACAGAAACACAGTGCAACAATAATCTTGATTAATGAAGCTGGAAAGAAAGTCCATCTTATTTTAATTGAGATGCTGAAGACACTAATCAAATATAGCACTGAAGTAACTTACTAAAGCTTACTGTATACTCTTCTGAAGGTGTAACTACTGCTTTTAATATGAAGCAAAGGAAGTGAATATTAAACTCTACATAAGTTTTTTTTTTCTGGTTGTTAATATTGCAAAGGTGAATTATGCACCCACATACATATAGTTCCAAATACTTGTTTTCCTTCTTTCTCTTATTAGTCAAGTATGTTTTTTTAAGGAGATTAAGCTTTTCCAAAAGAGTTATTCAAAAAATACAAATATTCTACTATCATGCTGAAATAAAGTCCATTAATAAACAAATAACCTCTTCTGGAAACAGGAAGGAGGAAATGCATGTTCCTTATTAATAGTGTAATTAAAAATACACTTATTCAACATAAGAGATATTACCTTCTACATCATCAGCTGCCATACGCAGAAGAGACTCTGTGAAGTTCACATCCACACTTTTTTTCTCCAAGATTTTCATAATGATGTCTTGTGTAAGACCTGGATTTTCTTTTTCAGCCTGTGTGGCAAAGAAAATTTTACTCTTAAATACACAATACCTGAATATTGCAAGCACAAAGGAAGATTTTCATGTAACTTGCTTCCTGTACTGCAAGAGTTTGCTAAAAACTTTTCTAATGGCTTTAGACTAGCAAATTGTATTGAAAACCATTCTTTCACTACATCTATTTTCTTTGATTACATCAGTGACTTGGTATAAACAACTTTTCCAATATGCCTTTCCACTCATTTCAATTTGGGTAATAAAGTTTTTCATGGAATTCTGTATTCCATTTTATTTTCATAAACACTAAACTTTGAGACAAAGATATAGTATCCACTGGGATTTAATTCAAGCACAGGTGCTACTCCTCCATCTCCCACATGATGATTTATAAATGTGTCACTTACGAATCATATCATATGCTCAAACATCATCTTGGAATTGCTTGGGGACTTTTAATCAACCAAACAAAAAAATCCCCAACCTTCTGACTTACAACACAGCTAAGTAAAACTACCTGCGCTGCTATCAAAAAAACACTTGCATTGAATGAGGGTGTGAGGTTTTTTTCAGCTACTGCTACCATTTCTACCAACATCTCAGTTTTTAAAGTATTTGCATTCAGTATAGCTCCCTACCACCTGCCATAAAAGCATTTAACTTTTATGAGCTCTGGTTGAGACTAAAGACTGTCTAGGTAGACTTCAACCTAAGTGCAGAAAACAGGAAAATGTTAGTTGCACAGCTCCCATGTTAAGGTATGTCATAGCTACAATTATTCTTGTTTAAAGATTTTCAAAAGATCACTACTTCAATAAAGCAATATAAAGGAATATCTGTGGGTTTATTCTCTAGGAATATAACAGAAAGGCCGGAAGAACCTTTTTTCCATTTACTGCTGGATACAAATACATTGAGTTTTTCTTTATCCACAAAAAAAACCAACACATTACCAATCACTTTGCAAACCATCTTCAAGGTCTGCTACACGCCTATTTCTCAAAGCACTTCTCTATTCTACATAATCTTACATTTGGACTAAATTTATTATCTTTAATTCTACATTAAAGTTTCTATACTACATGGAGAAGACAGGTTTTTGTTTGTATAAAATTGCTCAGTGTTTGCATCATTCAGATTTCTACTTGTAACATTTGCGGACATCTCAAACTTACAGTCCATGCAACTGTCCACTTTGTTTTTACAGCTACTGCATCAAGGATGCAGCCTTCAAACACAAAAACACCAGAAAACAAGATAGCTGAATATGTAGCCTCATCATACGTGGTTTACTTTTTAAACAATCATTCTTCAATACAAGTTACTTCTTACCTTAATAAAAGCTGCTCTCAGTGTCTGAGCTGCAGATAGATTTACTCTTTCTAGCTGCAATAAAAGTTTTGAGTTATTATCAATGCTAATGTTATCAGAACAAAATAAATCAAGCATTCATGTCTTGCCTTACGTATCAGAATGAAAAAGGGAACTGACATGCATTCAAATTACTGGTCTCATTTGAGGGAGAGATATTATAAAATTTATCCCAAATAATAGAATTCCCCCCTAAATAAAACAAAAAACAAACATCACTGGAAGTGTTTTGCATTTACCCAGTCTACAGCAGAAGTCTGACAGAAGCTTTTGAGAACATCTTGACAACCTCTGATACTCACAAAAATCCAAATATCCTATTAAGTTAGCAGTAAAATTAAAATACATTAAGCTGTTTACAGGTACATGTTCAACTGCATGTTACTTCCTCCCATAGAACACCACCAGATCTAGCATTTTTGTGACAATCCTCTGTAAAAGGTAAGAAAAAATACCGGGCCAAACAATGTACATAAAGAAGATGGTGTTAGATAAAGCTTTCACACTAAAGATGAGCAACCCTGTATTGTGATTACATTCCCCAGTGTGAAGGGGATTCTTACGTTCTAAAGCAAAGTGTATCTTACCTCATTAAAGACAGGGTACATAACAGCATAGAGAGGCATGGAAACCATAGAAGTGGTCTCTGCTTCATTCTTCATCTCTTCCATTGTCATCCTCATTCAAAGACCCACTTCTCAAGGAAAACACTACAGAAGCAAAAAACTCCTCATTCACTGAAATGTTTCTTCTTTCTCCGCGTTGTGCCAGAATAGTCGAAGAACTTGAAAAATAAATTGTCCTTAGGTTGTGCAAGAAAAAAAACCAAACACAATTATGAATGATCATGACTGACAGGCTCCAAAAATGAACAAGAACAGAACAGCATTAGTTTGTTACTGCCCCCAAAATAGGAATTACTTACAACATGAGTTAATATGGAATCACTACTTCATGTAACTTCAAAACCTAATTTAAATCTATTAAGTGAACAGGTATTTTAAAGAGGTACCATCTTCAAGTTCTTATGGAATTAATTTTCCTGAAACAAGTGATTTTATTTGATATGTACTACAAAAATCTTGCCACCATGCATGAGCAGCAGCATCAGGTTCATAACAATTCACATATAGAAAAAGCTTGAAAAGCATTACATGCTGTAAACCCAAACCACAAACACATGATTATGATGATTAACATGAAAACTAGCTAAAAATACTCCATATTTTTGCATATACAACAAGATGTGATTCTGCTGGGGATCAGTGCCTACTTGCTACCCATTTAAATTCTGAATACTACTTCTTTGGTTTTATACAGGAAAAAGTCTTCAGTCATGTTTCCGCTGAGGTTTTATCGACAGCTGTGTTACCTCCATGGAAAATTATTATTCCAGCAACTGAACCTAGGTTTTAGAAGTTCTCCACTCAGCCCAGCTCACCATATCCAACATGGAGCGACCATTGCTCAGGCCCAGAAATTATTTGGAAAAGCAAAAAGGTTACCCTACAGTTCATAAGAAATGCTTGCTACAGCCTATATTTTCCATTCCTAAGATTCTTTGAAAATGTTTTACACAAAATAATTGAGTTTAAAGACCTGAAGTCCAAGGTAGGAATAAAGATTATATTTCTTTGGAGTATTTAATGCACTAGGTAAGCTCAGGTTTTATTCTAGCTAACAAGCTTCAGACATCAGGCATTTGTATGTTCATGTATTCATTTTATTGACATTTTAGTAAGAAGTGAAAAAAGCAACATTTCTAAGAAGCAGCAGAATCTACCACAGTGATCAATATAACTTCCGAGTAGTTTGAAGAAGCTAAAAAATGCCAAGATTGTCTTTTCAAGCTACATTCCTCATTATGCTCTGCACTGGCTAAAAATCTTCAGGTTGTTTAAACAGAAGAACTAGTAATCTTTTTTGTCCAAGGCACGTATATATACCAGTTTAGGAATAATTATACAAGTGAAATTTGTTATTGATCATAGTAAGCACAGAAAAGAACTTGGATGACTACAAATATCCTGCATGCGTCATGGCAGCATGTGATTAGGCAGCATGAATATAACCCAAAGGTAAGAAATCAAGCGAAGAACTGGTCACATAAGAGAAACAGCCAACAGTTAAAACATGATCTGAAGTTAAATTTAACATGACTATAGTTACAAGCAGTAGCTTTTTATAAAAAAGTCTTCCGACATAGAATATTAATTGCAAAATCTCAGTTATTTTGTTCCTCTTACTGCTCCAACCTTTCAACTTGACATACATGAGCAGATTCCTATAGCCACAGAACACTATTACCAAGATTTTAAAAAGGGCCTGTATAGATAAAACATGCCCACATGGATGGATTTGCAAAAATTAGCTCTCTACAGTTTCCATCAGCTACCCGCAGACACTTTATGGCTGTCAAGAACATGGAAGATTAAAAAAGAATATTTCTAATTCCTCAAAAAGTTGAGTATCTCTAAAGAATGTGTTTCAGACTTATATAAATCCACGCAAGGTCTACTCACATTGTGGAGGGAGGGGGAACTTGTCTGAACAAGTTTTTACTCACAACTGCAAGCAAAAGCTGTCCCATTTATTATACATGCACATTCTCTTCTCTTATGACTCTGGCATGTAAGGGGCAGGGTGGCAGAAGAGCTGTTTACTGTTTAATTCTGCATTTCTGGAAGTTCAGTAAAAATATATACTTATTCAAGATAACACACTAACAAACACCACTGATGACTGCATTCACAGATTTAATTTACTGCATGTTTTTATCTAGAGAACTGCAATCTCAGAATGTTTTCTAAATAGTTAAGAGATCACTGAACATTCTTCTAGTCTACCCAAAAGATTTTTTTATCATAGGAGGAAGGGCAAAAAAGGACAAAACAATCATTAGATATAATTACTTTGTTTTTATGGTTTAGCAGTATCCACAAAGAAAAGCAAATACTAAGTGAAATGATGGATTTTTATGATGATGCTGATGAGAACCTATTGCACTGTGGATCACCATGAACAGCTCATTTTCTCCTGAAGAGCCATAAGCTATTGTTACTAATTCATGGTACAGTTAACTCCCCCCCCCCATATAAAAACAATTATACACCATCTATTACCTCTTTAGCAGACACTGACACTCTTCAAACAAAATGCAAAACCTTGGATTAATATTAACACAAACGATGCAAGTATTGTGACTGAACAGGTAGATTTATATATATATGCACACAAGAAATATGTAAGAGTATCAAATACTTTTGACCCCAGCATGTAAAAATATATTCAATATATCACACTGGTTGTTCATATTCCAGAAACCTTCCCATTTTAGAGAGGATACACTAGGTAGCGTCATGGTGTCATGGAAGTATGTGACTATTACCACTGACACACTATTTGTCTTTGCAGTCAGATGTAACTTAGATACACTGCAATCTTTGCTAGTGTTAAACAGCAGGAATAATAACCTTTAAAAAAATCAAGCTAAAAATAAATAAATAAATACATAAAGCAAATCCCAAACCCATTTATTTGCATTACAGAAAGAGTTTAACATAGCTGCACTAAACCACATGCATACACCTCTGAAGAATGTCTCAATACTGATTATGGATCCAATCTCCATGAAAACTGAAGTTTCTATTCTATTATTTAGATAGATTATATCAATTATCATAAGTCTACTAGCCTTCAGAATGGCCTAAATAAAGCCAAAATTTAACATGCATTATCATGCAGCAACTAGATTTTGGTATTTCTTTTGGTATGTGATCAAAAGCAGTCAACTGCATAGCTGCCAAACTTTTATGACAACACTGTCTTCTAAAAGCTTAACTTCAGTTCACTATAATCGCAAAAGTATCTTTCATTTGCTATGAGTCTACCACCCTTTCATCTGACAATTGGGGTTTTGGTTGTCTTTTTTAACATTCCCAAAAAAAGATGAAGATTCTGTGAAAACGTGATCTATTAGAACAGCACAACATTATCATGCTGTTCAGAGAATCCTGGCAAAATGATATAAGATGCAAAAAAGGTGCTATTCTACTGGTAAACGTGTTAATTGGTCAGGGATAAGGGTGAAGACAAGCGAGACAAGGAGATACTCCAAATCAGAAGGTAGGAGGACCCTGCTAAATGTTAACCTGCATGCAAGCCTATCTTTTTTTGTTACAATGATCCCATACATTCAAATCTGTGTATGTGAAATTAGAACCATGCTTCATGCTACATCAGATGAAATCAACCATTGAAGAGCATGTACAGCAGGTACAGGGAATTTAAAGTGCATCTAAATTAGAAAACTATGCTAAGGTGCCAGTTAATATAAACCTGGCTGCTCAGTCTTAAACCACCAAATGCATCAAGCTGCATTCCAAGAGACGTACTAACATGGAGAATTCGTTCTCACTGTCAGTGTAAATCTTACATTCTAACCCTTAAGCTCCAGCACTAGAATATTATCCCAGCTATTCAGCAAACACCAAGAGAACTAGTACACTTTAGATGAGGACTTAGTTTGGAAGGATTCTGTGACAGACCTGTTCCCTCATATCCACCTAATGACATTTTATTGCATTCAACCAAACTTTATAAGGAAAAAATCCTACATTAAGATAAGCTTCCAGTAAGCCAAAAAAGGTAAACAGCAAAGAACTTACCACACTTACCAAACCATACAACTACTGTTATCAGTATTTAAGATAGTAATTTGCTTTCTCTAATCTGTGTCATTTACTTGGAGACTTTTGGCCAGCATCAAGTAGCAGAACTGCAGAACCACTTAGTAAGAATATAACCAGCAAAGTATGACTACAGAGTGCAATAATCTTCCCCAGAGACACATGTGCTCATTGGTCAGTGTGAAAACAAGCAAGTTATACATCAAAGAAAGGTGTTTATTTAACACTGTCTTTTAAAACAGTGTTTAAAGAGAGCAGAGTCTCATGATTACAACTTCTTAAGAGTTTTAAAATATCACATACATTAGGTATCAATTGGCAGGATTTCAATCTTTAGTTATGCCATCAGCTGATCTACCTTTGCACTGATGTTGTGTCTACGCCCTTCTCCAGGCTTCACCTTACATCTGGAAATCTTTCAGAATGTAGACATTAATATGCTTTTTTAGAAAAGTACTTAAGAGGAACAAGGCCCAAGGCAATGACCTACCAGAATGTTTTTTTAAATGGCTGGCTTCTAACAAGAACTACAGCTCTATTCCTGCTAAAAAAGGCTATTCTTCCCGCCAAGAAGTTTTGCTCCTCTTTTTTTCCAAAGAGGTTTTACCTTTAACCTGGTCTGAGACCCAAGTCACCAGAAAAAAAATAATTTGAGGAGGAAAGAGCAGGGGAAGGGAAACAGCAGCATGTATTCTATTCTGAATTCAGAATCAAAGAGCTTGGCTCCTATTTTTAAGGCCAATGTGCATGGGAGGAGGGAGTTCAGGTAATTTACTAATTGCAGCTGTGAATTTTACAGAAGAAAAATAGCTGCAAAGTAAGCCGTTTTATCTCTGTCCACACCCTATGCATAGCTTGGTAACTAATTTTTCCTTATTAATGGTCACTTAAATTTAAAAACCACCACACTCCTTTTCCTTGTCAGACAGTAACTTACCTGCCAGCACTGTATTTCAGTTATAGTTTGCAATTATTTCCCATCGCATAACGTTACAATATGAAGCTTAAAGTCTTTGTGCTTCATACACAGAACTATACTCCTTTTTAAAACTTTAAAAAACTTCATGCCAGGATAGTTGAACTGATTTGAGTTGACATATAGATCAACTGTTACAATAACAACCTTGGTATTTTAAAAACAGTAACAAGAAACTTTTTTTCTTATTCTACTACTCTGATCCCATACTCTACTAGCACACCCAGCAGTTTCACTGAAGAGTTAATAAAAAAGAATGTTATCAGAAAAATATCACTGAAGTTTTAAACGTACCTCGCTAGATTAGAGATATGCAGTTTTCAAACATCTTCACTCAAGTAACAGCCATTTACAGTTGGGTTCACTCTCACAAACCATAACTGCTAATGCATTTTATTATTGTAAAGACAATTTATACAACTAATTCAAAAATCACACAAGCTTGCAATAAACCCAAGATGTCTATTTTTAGAATCATGTTAACTGAAAAAAACAAAATCCAAACCTACTCTGAAGTCAGACTTAAAATTTTTTTTGCTCATGTTTTTTTTGCTATGTTGAACTTTTATTCTGAAGTGATTTAGTCTATCCTAATAACACCCAGCTTTTGGGTCTGCCTACCACATGAGAAACTATCACCTCCTGGACTGCATCTCAGCTATACTGGGTAGCTACACTCCAATTATGACATCGTATAACTGAAACAGGTTACAGATCTTCACATGTATATTCACACAATATATCCCTGTTTGGTTTTCTTCCTTTTGGGGATTGTGAAAGAAAAGCTATCACTCCACCAAATACTAACAATTTTGATAAAGCCACAGTTTCAAACATAAAAATAAAGCCCAACAAGTAAGCAAACACCGGAGAACAATTAGTTCCTTTGAGAAGTGAATCAGCAGAAACCTAGCCCAAGGTTTCAGCCATCCACCTGTGCCCCAGTACGTGTAACCTATGGAAAAGGAGCCAACTCAACTCACCAGTTAAGTTAGTAACTTAATGGGACTTAAGTCTCCCCAGACTGTTCGGTTACCAGGACGAAGAGCCCAAAATACCTGCTGTCCCTGCCCGGTAGTTTCGCTTTCTGCTGCGGAACCCGGCGGCCCTGGAGCCGCCAAGTTTGCGGGATTAACCTGGGATGCCTTTTTCTCTCCCCCAACTGAGGAGGAACCAACCGCGCCGCTGGCACTTGCCGCAGCCACCTGACATCGCTCCGCTCCGGCGTGAGGACGAGCTAAAAATAATACACATCCGGGCCTACGCTGCCCGAGTCCAGGCGTCGCGCCCGGCCGCCCTCTCGAGACCCGCCATGCAGCGCAGGACGGCCAGGCCGACGAGGCTCAACCCGGCCAGCTCCCCCATACCCCGTAAAGAAGAAAACCCAAAAGCACCCGTGGCGCTGGGGAAGAGAGGGCTGCGAGAAGGGCAGGGACAAGGACAAGCCCTCACCCCACTCTGTCCCCGCCCTGGGGCCAGAGGAAACGGGTCGCACACCCGGCAGGGCCGGACCCGCTCCACGCCAGGACGAGGATAGGGCACTCCCTCCTACGTCCTCTTCACACGGTGAGGGCCGAGGCCGCACTCACCTGCGGCGGGACCTCCCGGCGCCCCCCCAGCCCGCGCTGACGTCCACCCACCTCCCTAAGCCTGGCCCAGCTACTGGGAAGAGTTTTACTGACTCCAACGAGGCGCAGCCCTAAAGCGTGAGCCAGGCCCCGCGCGCACACACCCGCAGACCCACCACCCCCCAAACGCACTCGCTGCCCCCGGGACCCGCTCCAAGAGCAGAAGGGCAGCGGCGAGACACAGGGCAGCACCTCACCTCCCCCCAGCCCACAGAGCCCTCGAAGCTGCCGAGTGAGCTCCACCGCCGCACCGGAAGCACCCGCTAGGAGGAAGCGTCCGCGGCTGTTAACACACACCAGGCGTTGTCCGGAAACAACCGGCAGCCGCGCGGGCCCCTGGGCTGTGTAGTCCACCCCCTGCGACCACAAGCCCCACAATGCTACGCGGCATCGAGCCTCGGGGCGGAGGAGGAGACAGAAACGGGCGGGGAGAGGGCGGTGGAGGCTGCAGAAGCTGCCAATCGGACCGTGAGGCAGGCGAGGGGGAAGCGGGGGAGAGGCGGAGCCTGTGCGGTGTGTTGAGACTACCCGGGCGGTGGCAGCGACAGCACACCCGCGGTGGATCGCGGAGCGGCGGGTGCTGCGGTGGGGCAGTGGGCGGGGGTCTGGTGGCTGTTACCTGGCTGGTGAGTGAGCGCGTTCCTCCGCCGCTGGGGCTTTATGTGCTGGGGGGTGGCGGCGGTTCTGGTTTGCTACTTGAGTGCAGCTTTCTGCTGCTCCGTTTCGGCGCGCGTGTCGGGCTGGAGGTAGCAGCTGCGCGGAGGAGCTCCTGTGCTGGCCCGTGAGCGGACTGATGGCCGTTAACGGTGGCCCGGGCCGGGTTTGCGCTGCTCGGGGGCTGCCGCGGCGGTGTTCCGTTAGCGCTTGAGGGGAGGGCGGCTTCTCCCGCTGCGGCGGGGACCGGGGGCATTTGGGAACTGAGGTGCCTTCCCGCCGGTAGGAGAACTTCGGAGCAGGCGAAACAGAGCTCGGAACAGCTG